>CM046448.1:54563373-54783287 GCA_025506515.1 Flaveria trinervia | reverse complement strand
GCATCAAACTTAGTCCCAAAGGCCGATTTTGTGAAGTAGGGAACATAGTTGTGTCGTGATTTGATTTGCATGGTCGCCATTAATGGAAGATGAAAGTTCTGAAAACGACTTATGAAAAGTTTGAAGTTAGGGTTAGGTATTTATAGGTTATGAAATTGCTCAAAGAAAACAACTGAAAGTTTTGGTGTTAGTCATCAGTTGTTAGAAACAACTAAAGACATGGTTTTAACTTTCAGATGTTGTAAACAACTGAAGACTTGGTGTTAGTCATCAGTAGTTTGAAACTACTGAAGACTTGGTTTTCACTTTCAGATGTTGTAAACAACTAAAGACTTGGTGTTAGTCATCAGTTGTTTGAAACTACTAAAGACTTGGTTTTGGCTTCAGTTGTTTTGAAATGAAACATCAAGTTTTTTGAAACAATTGTAGAGTAAAATTTCTCATCAGTTGTTGGCGTCAATTCACAGATCTCAGTTGTTTCATTGACCTTAACACTTACTCAGTAGACTATCTGATTTTCAGATGTTTCATTGGTCATCCGCACTTATCTGTTAGAACAGACATCAGTAGTTGTAACTACATCAGTACTTTTCAACAAATAAAGTACTTTAGTACTTTTAAGTAATTTAGTCTTCATTAGTTATGAAAACCGTTGAAGATAAAATAACTTATCAGTACTTATTTTTGACAGTTGTATACTAATGCTCATCAGTACTTGTGAACTGAGATCATCAGTAGTTGTCAAATCATTCTAGCTGCAGCATACCAAGCCTTAGCACTAGATTTTGGAAATTTGCACTGTCCAAAGGCTTAGTAAATATATCTGCAAGCTCATCAGCACTAGGAACAAACTTTGGATCAATCAGACCTCTTTCATAACAATCCCTGATAAAATGATGTCTGATCTCAATATGTTTGGTCCTAGAATGCTGGACAAGATTCTTAACAATACAAAGAGCTGAAGCACTGTCCATCAGTAAAGGACGCTTAGTCTTTGTAATGTCATAATCCAGTAATTGATTCTGAAGCCAGAGTACCTGAGATGTACAACTTGCAGCAGCAATGTACTCTGCTTCAGTAGTGGATGTAGCAACTGAAGTTTGTCATCACATTTGAACAAGCAGAATAGTTGTCATCACATTTGAACTCCTTTAACGGCAAACCTCTCACTAAACCATGATGGATAAGCTGGTTCATGTTTTTAAGATTGACATGACCAAGCCTTATGTGCCATAGTTCAGATTCCCGAGGAGAGGCCTTGGAGAATAGACATGGATGGCCTTTTAGATCAATTTTCTTTGATAAGTCTAAGGCATATACTCTTCCAATTCTATTGGCCTTCAGGAGAGTATATTCATCCAATATCTTTTCAATCATTCTAAGAACATTGGAAGACATAATCCGAAAGTTCTGGCTAGTGAAAAGTGCAACATGCCCTTTATCACACAATTGACTGACACTCAACAAGTTGTACTTGAGATTCTCAACATGGTTAACATCATCAAATCTTATCTCACCATTTGACACAAAGCCATTGCCCATGATGTAACCCTTAGCATCATTACCAAAAGATACAAATCCGTTCTTTCCTTAAGAGTAGTCATGAAGAAGAGAACTGCTCCCTGTCATACGCATAGATCCTCCACTGTCCACATACCAGATGCTTCTACGGCATGCTGAAGAACCCTGCATTTGTCACAACAAACTAGTTAGCTTTTGAGACCCAAACCATTTTGGTTTTGGGTCTGTTCTCATCAACAGATTTTATACTAACTAGTTTGTCATGATTAACAGCCTTTGAAGGTGGAGATGGTGCTGAAAAGGATTCCTTTGATTTTGGCTTAGTTTTCCTTTTCAGTGGTTTAATCACACGTACATCTATTTGGTTAACTCTCCCCAACAGATATTGAACCATCATAACAAGTTGTGTCTGATTCGTTGTTAAGCCTTCAGTTCAACAAACACATCAGTACTTGTTTTTGATTGGTTTCTGTGACTCACCATGTCCTCCTTTTAAAAGACACAGACTTAGTCTCGTGTTTTGATATTACATGAGGAATACTTTCAGTTTTTTTATGATAAACCCCTTCTTTCTTTTACGATTTTTGTAAGAACTTTGGGTTATCAGTTTGAGATGTTTGTGGTACAAACTTGGTTTCAAATTCATCTTTCATTTTCTTTATTTTCTTTTCAATGATTTTATCTTTGTTGAATTTGGAACCCTTTTTGTACCAACATTCATCAGTAAGATGATTGAATAGATGCAGGATCGTTGAAGGGTGTAAGTTACAACACAATAACACAAAGAGGAGATTAACCAAGCTTTAATCAAACAGTAAACTGGATTAACCAAGATTAGACACTAAGAATACAAGTAATGTAAGAGACAGAACACAAAGAACACAAGTATATGGTTTTCAAGAATGCAGTATATTGCTTTCTCTATGTTCTATTACAAGTGTTACAAAGCATGTGTGAAAGATACAAGAACATGAGATACTTATACAACATCCTACAGATGACTATACTTTGAAAGCCAGCTGGATACAATTGACTAGACAAACACAAAATCAATTGTAAAGTCAAAAGGCAGATTGCCTTTTGACTAGTGACTATGACATGCCATAGCTCACATCCTTATCTATTACAAAAAGGATAAAGTACATAAAGTAGATAGTTACAGACTGAAGACCTCAATGTACAGTTACCAAAAGCATGGACCTTTTCACCAACTCATGTAAGTTGGTGACTTGCAGAGGTGTAGCGGAAAGGTGTCCAGCTTGATGGAACAGTACATCAGATAAATCATGTTACTAAAAGTCTTTGGAAGAAATCTGTCTTCATGAACTTGAAGCTTCGGAAGACTTTGTGGTTGAGCATCCTCTGGCTGCACATCCTCAGGTTGTTCTGATTCATCCTGAGGTTCAGAAGAGGATACAGGCTTCTTCTTCTTCTTAGACTTTGGTTTAGAAGCCATCCTCTTCTTTCTCTTTCCAAATTTTAACTGAGAAGATTGGCCTGCAACACCAGATTGATATTTACTGTCTCTTTCAGTTGGGACTTCCTCTCTCTCAGGCTCAGAAGGAGAGGGAGGTTGACCCTACTGTGGATCAGAAGAAGAAGCTTGCTAAGCATTAGCAGGAGGTCCGGGTTGTGTTGTGTCTGTTTTTTCAACCTTAACTTCCACTTCAGGTGGGGCCTGACTTGGAGTGGAGTGTAGGTCAGTGAGCACTCCACTCTTAATCTTCTGCTTGATTAACCTGATATGCTCATCCATAGTGGATAGAGACATGGGTCCAAGTCTCCTTTCGGAGAATCCATACAGCTTCAAGAAGCTAATCATCCTCTGCCTATCAGCAAACTTCTTCATGTTGTTTTGGATGATGGCTCTTGACTTTGCAGCTTCTTCCCTCATCTTCCTCTTTGTTGTCTTTCTTTCCTTGAATAACTCAAGCTCAAGTTGTTTTAAATACTCAAACTCAACTTAGTCATAAGGTAAGGGAAGGAGTGCATCTGCCTGATAGAGACCTATGGCACTCAGGTAGTTAATCATCTTGATTCTGTCTTCTTCCTTATCTACCTAAGGTTCTTGTTGAACCACATCCTCTTGTTCAGGGCTTTGTTGAACTGGTGAGAGGGTAGGCATACCTCTGTATAGTCTTTTTCTTTTTCTTTCTTCTTTGATCTGTACTAGGAGTTCTGCACCTTCTGCCTCCTTCTTCTCTCTTGACCTTTCCAGATCAACTAGCTCATTCAATCATCCAAGGGGAGAGAAATGATATTATCTATGTCATAGTTCCTAGTCCGCAGATAGTTAATCCTGACTGCCCATAACTCATCATTCTGAGTATCTAGTCTGAGGGCAGCCCTGATTGCAGACTCCATGAGTCTTGGAGACTCAGTAGAGGAACCTTCTCCCCTTAGCCTCCTTTTCCTCTCTCTCTCCTCCTCCTCAATCTCCTCACATGTCATTTTTCTTTTCCCTTTGTCACTCACAGACCTTTGTGACTCAGGGTGGAGAGAGCTTTTGCCTTCATTGCTCATTGCAGCATCTGAGCTCAGGCCAGAGAGAGGTTGAGAAGAACCTTCACCAGCAGGTGTCTGAGAAGGAATATGGATCTCTGCGGTAGTTGGAGATGATGAGACAGGGCTCTCAGGTTCTGTCACTGGGCCTTCAGTCTAGGTTTACCCTATGAAGCTAATCTTAGGGTCTGCCTCAAAATCCAGTTGACTGATGACATTGCTTGATTGCCTTAGTCTCCTTCCTAGGCTGAACTCTGCAATGATCCTGTCTTGGATTCCTCTAGCTAGTATGTCAGCTTGTCTTGATTGGCTTGGGTTGGCAAGTGGCATGTTGACTAGATCTAGACCTTCATAGTAGTTCAAGGTCTGAAAATTAAAAACTTCTTGCTGTCCTTGAACTCTTATGATGATGAGAGCCTTCCAGTTGTTGTCATACCTCCATCTAATGATGTGATTAAAGGATGATGAAGGTGACATGGCTCTTGGTATCCCATCCTCAAACAGACTCTGTATGAAGAAGCCTGTGTAGTCCACATCAGTGTGAACTAGAGGAGGTTGCTGAGAATGCACAGTTGCAAATAAGGATGGTGAGTCCTCAATGTCCATTCTCTTAGAGGAACACCCAGGTTCTGTGGCTGTAAGGACTTTCTCCCCCTTTTTGGTAGCATCACCCATTTGCATAGGTGAGCTGGAGGATGGATCAATCACATCCACAGGTTGTTGTGTTCCTGGTTGAGCTCTCCTTAAGGGTCTCCCAGCTAGTTTTTCCTTAATATATGAAATCTCAAGTTGCTGATCATTGATCCTATTGTTTAAGGTAGTCACCTGAGATTCAAGGTGATTGACCTTTGAGACTAATTAGGTGCATGTTTTGGATACTTGTTGCGCCTTTAGTCTCAGATCCCCCTCATCTTCATCAGAAGAATCACTCGGGGTGGAGAAGATTAGACTAGAGTCCTTTCTCTCATGACCAGTCCTAAGTTCTTGGCTACTGGATTTCCTCTGCTTACAGGCAGTCTCAGTTGAGATGTCAGTAGGCTGAGTTGCCATGGTTGAGGTCTTAATGATGTAATCACTTGCAGAAGTGAGAGCCTCTTCATATGGACATCCTGAAAAAGTTCAGGAGTGTCCACCTCAGTTGTAGGTGATTGATGTGGGATAGATATAGGAGACTCAGGAGTATTCATCTCTCTTTGAGTAGGGGAAAAGAAGAGAGACTCGTTATACTCACTGAAACCTAGATCTTCATCAGTATAGAAGTCAAGGTTGGGAATTGGTTGGTTGAGATCTATAGGCTGGGGATGGTAACTGTCCCCTGAAGGTTGATCACTTGAGTGTTGAGACTCAGAGTGATGGATTAAAGCAGTAGGGCTAATGAGCTCATCAGGCTGAGCATGAGGAACCTCAGCACTGATTCTAGAAAAGATGGGAGTGGTCTGCTCCTCAGGAGAAGTGGGAGCTCCAGTATCCACTTCTTCCTCTATGGGTGAGTATATGGGGGCCTCCACAGACTGAATAGTCTGAGCAGGGGTTCGTTTGGATTTTCTTTGGTAGGTATGGAGATTTGAGGCTGTGTAGGTGGTTGGAAAGTAGCAGGTGTGGGTTCCACACTAGCTTGTGCTGCAAGGTTGTCACCTTGAGCAATGAGCTCTAACATTTTTGGGACTAGGGCTGTTTCAACCCCACAGAATCCAACAGTAGACTTTCTCAATGTTTTAAAGATGCCGGGCTTCATCTGTCCCAATTTAAGAATGTTACCTGTTTCCCTTAACTGTGAGCCCAGTTCACAGTTAAGAATGTACTGGACATATCTAGGAAACATGTAATATTCTAAGGAGTCTAAATTAGCATCCAAATTTTTATAAACAAACTGAGAGTACCTGAATTTGACCCCTTGAACCATTCGATGGACTATAAAGGAGAGATCTTCAGGAATCTGGTCCCATCCACCATGCTTGTTTGATAAGCTGTGAATGACCACATGGAGCAGGAATCTCCAATTGGATGAGACCTTCCCTTTCTTGAAAGTCTTTACAGAAAAATCTCCCTCATACCCCATCTGCGCAAAGGAATGATTTACAGCTTCCTTTGGGAAGAACACCTCACCTTCTTCATCATCTAGCTGAAAATGTCGGTTGATGATGGCCGGAGTGATGAAGATTGTTCTCCCCTGCACTGTGGCAGGCAGTGCCTTCTCCCCGTCCATAATGACCTCTTGGCAGGTCTTCTAGAATTCAAGCAACTGATCCTCATAGAGTGGAGGGTCAATGGTCAGGGAGGTGAAGTAGTTCGACACAGACAAGAAACGACAAACCTCTGAGAAATGTGGATCTTTCTCAGAGCATAACAGGGCAACTTGATTGTGTTGTATGTGTAGCTGCATGGTAAAGTTGGGATCATTTCTATGAGCAAGGTTGGCTTAAGAACGAAGGAAGAAGAAAGAAAGAAATTTTAGAGAGGGTTTTTAGGTTTGGAGGAAGAACAGATGATAGAAAGAGGGGGAACCGTTGGGTTTATATGTGAGAGGGATTCACATAAAGTTTAATGAAAGAGAATAAACTTTGAAATCTGGGTATCGGTCCCACCTCTGAAAAAGTAGTTTACTTTTGCTTAAAAAGTAGTTTCTTGGAAGTCAAAAAGCTTCCGAAGGTTAATTAACTTCGGAAGTTTTAATGAAAAAGCTTCCGAAGCTAAAATGACTTCGGAAGAATTTCCTGATAGTATTTGATGATTTTGCTTCGGAAGAAAAATTAAGACTTGAATGCTTTGTATAGAGAGCAACAAAGCTTCCGAGAGTTAATTTTTGCTTCGGAAGAAAAAGGTCCTCGAAAATAAGTAAGTGTCTAAGATAACAATTTAAGCTTCGGAAGATAAAATTGAAATTTCTTCCGAAGGTAAATTTCTTAGACAGTTAAATATTTTGAAGGTATAATTTTCTTCCGAAGTTAAAATGCATAACTTCCGAAGTATAAAATCATCAATTAATCTGAGGAAAGTCTTCATAGAAAGAGTTTTTAATCCAAGAAAAACATGAGCTTATGAAGATGATGGACTAGACAACTTAGTACACACAATTTTTAAGAAATAATAAGAATTAGTTTTAAGAAAAAATTTACTCAAGGTTGATCATCCCAATAGCTGATATTAGATATTTAAATCTTTGTTCATCAAAAGCTTTTGTAAACAAATCAGCATATTGTTCATCTGTGTGAACCTTGACTAGTTTAATTAATCTCTTTTCATAATTATCTCATATTATATGATACCTGATATTGATGTGCTTTGTCCTTGAGTGCTGCACAGGGTTCTCTGTAATTGAGATAGCACTGTTGTTGTCTATGTGGATTGTAGTCTCTTTAAAATTTAACCCATAGTCTAGCATTTGATTCTGAATCCAAAGCACTTAAGCATAGCATCTAGCGGCAGCAATGTATTCAGCTTCAGTAGTTGATGCAGAGACATAGGATTGTTTCTTGCATTGCCATGAGACAACCCTTCCACCAAGAAATTGACATCCCCAGATGTAGACTTTGCAGTCATATTGCAACCACCATAATCACTATCTGTATAAGCATACAGATTGAAGTCAAAATTCTTGGGATACCATAGACCAAGTGTTGATGCACCTTTGAGGTATCTTAGAATCCTTTTGACAGTGATAAGATGAGACATCTTAGGGTTGGCTTGATATCTTGCACAGATGCATGTAGCAAACATGATATCAGGCCTACTAGCAGTAAGATACATAAGAGACCCAATCATAGCCCTATATAAGTGTTCATCTACGCACTCCCCCTCAAGATCAGGACCAAGGGAGTGGTTTCTAGCTATGGGTGTCTTAGCAATCTTACAGTCAGTCATATTGAACCTTTTGAGTATGTCTTGAACATACTTTGACTGACTTATGAAGATGCCATCTTCAACTTGCTTCACTTGAATTCCCAGAAAGAAATTGAGTTCCCCCATGGCACTCATTTCAAATCTGTCTTTCATCAGCTTCTCAAAGTCTTTGCAGTGCTTTGGACTAGTTGAACCAAATATGATGTCATCCACATATACTTGAACTAGCAATATGTCTTTTCCTTGTCCTTTGATGAAGAGAGTTCCATCTATAGTACGTCTCCTATATCATGTTTACAGAGATACTCAGACAGTGTCTCATACCACTTCCTGGGTGCCTGATGCAGCCCATTGAGAGCTTTGTCAAGCTTGCAGACATAATCAGGATGATCAGGATCTACAAAACCAGGTGGCTGTTTGACATAAACATCTTCATTTATCACTCCGTATAAAAAGGCACATTTCACATCAAGTTGAAAGACCTTGAATTCTTGTATGCAACAAATGCCAAGAATATCCTAACAGCTTCTAATCTTGCCACTGGAGCAAAGACATCAGTGTAGTCAATCCCTTCTTCTTGTCTGTATCCTTGAACAACCAGTCTAGCTTTGTTCTTGATGATGATACCTCTATGATCTTTCTTGTTCCTAAACACCCATTCGTTCCTATGGTAGTCTTCCCAAAAGGAAGAGGACAAAGGTTCCAAACTTTCTGTCTTTTGAATTGAAGCAGCTCTTGTTGCATGGCTTCAACCCAACTTCCATCCTTAAGAGCATCCTCAACTTTCTTTGGCTCTATCTGGGATAGAATACAAGAGTGAAGACAAACATTTGCTTCATGGGTTTGTCCTCTTGTCTTTACCCCGGAGACAACATCTCCAATGATGTTTGTGGTGGGATGAGACTTGTGGATCCTAAGCTGAGGAATCACAGCAAGTTGTTGAGAAAGATCTAAATTAGAAAAATTTAGATCTGGCATAGATGTTTCTCCCACCACATCAGCACACTTTTCAAGTGAAAGTTGATCCAAGCAGTGTGTAACATCATTGATGTTCTCATCTATGGTGTGGTTAGTGGCATCAAGAAATCCTTGGTCACTGTCACCATCACCATTGTTTCCTTCCACAGTTGAGGTGTTCTTATCTGGTTGTAGAGCCTCTGAGCTGGAATTTGAAGGCATACCAGATGTATCAGCTGAATTTGTCATTGTTGTGCTGATAGAAACCTCATTTGCAGAAGTAGTTCCAACTGGAGCTGAAGATGTATGACTTGAAGGTCTTCCTAGCTCAAATCGTGGGTCAGTATCACCGGTATTTAAATTTTGTGCAGATCCTGAAACATTCTCACAAGATTTATTAAACCAGTTGGTAACCAAATCAAGATCAAATAGCTAATCTTGACCAGAACCAGCAACACATGGTGTGTGTTCATTGAAGGTCACATTGGCTGACTCCTCAACTATTCTAGTTCTGAGATTGTACACTCTATAAGCCTTAGCTTGGGAAGAGTATCCAATAAAGTGCCCATCATCTGATTTATCAGCAAACTTGGCAATTTGATCTTTGGTATTCAAGATGGTGCAAGGACATCCAAATAACCTGAGAAAACCAAGGAAAGGTTTTCTCTTGTGCCAAAGTTCATAAGGAGTCTTCCCATGAGTCTTAACTACTAAAACTCTGTTATGCACATAGCAGGCAGTGTTGACTGCCTCTGCCCAGAAGGTGATGGGCAGTTTAGAGTGAGACAGCATGGTTCTTGCAGCTTCAATCAGTGTCATGTTTCTCCACTCAGCAACACCATTTTGCTGAGGAGTCCTGGGAGCACTAAATTGTCTTGCAATACCCTTATCATCACAAAATGTATCAAGGGTTTGATTCTTGAATTCTGTTCCTTGATCACATCTTATGATTTTGACCTTGAGATCAGACTAATTCTCAATCTTTAAGATGAAATTCTTCAGAATCTGAGGAGTCTCATCCTTAGTTCTAAAGAAAAAGACCCAAGTGAATCTTGTAAAATCATCTGTGATCACTAGACAGTATAAGGTCCTTCCTAAACTCATTACACTGGTGGGACCAAAGAGATCCGTATGTAACAAGTGTAGGGGTGTAGTGATGGAGTTTATTTCCTTAGGCTTACAAGATACCTTATGTTGCTTCCCTTTCAGGCATGCAACACAGTGATGAGCACTTGTAAACTCTTTCTTCGGTATTCCAGTTACCAGATCATGCTTAATCAATTATTCATGTTCTTAAAATTTACATGGCACATTCTTTTATGCCATAGGAAAGACTCATCACTATTGGCTTTAGATAGAAAGCATGAAACTTCTCCGGAGGGAGAGGTTTCTTGCAAATCCATCCTGTACATGTTTCCTTTCATGGGGGCTCTAAGCAGGATATGCTCATAAGGAATGACCACACCAGGCTTAAGAACAATGCACTCATGCTCAATAAAGAGCATGTTATGACTCTGATCATAAAATTGAGATACACTCAGAAGATTGTATCCAAGCTCCTTAACAAAGTTTACCTTTTCAATGCTGAGCTTACCATTTGTGACCTTGCCCCTTCCAGAAATGTAACCACCTTCATCTCCTCCAAAAGCAACAGGTCCTCCATCAATCCTTTCAAAGTTCTGGAGTAGTGACCTATTACCAGTCATGTGCCTAGAGCAGCCACTGTCTATCATCCAAACATTTCTGTTTGTCTTCAGCCGTCCCTGCACAAAAGAGAATGATTAGTTACATGTGGAAACCCAAGCCTTGCTTGTCTTGGGCTCACATGCAGAAGGTAAATTAATAGTAATAGATCCTATGGTTGTACTAAGAGGATCTTTAGCTGTTGTTGATGGAGAATCTCAGTCACTTGGTATTTCTTAGACGTCCACACCACCTTTGGAGTCTTGGACTTGACCTTCAAAACTTTAGAACCTTTTGGAGTTTCAGAAGTTTTGATGACTGGACCTTTGGAAGATTCTGCAAACATGCAGCAGACTTTAGTGCTTCGGAAGAACTCCTTTCTTTCGAGACCAAATGTTCTTCCGAAGAGAATTTTCCACTTCCCTTCTTTTTAGATTTTAGACTTCCGAAGGAAACTGGTTTTCCTTCCGAAGCCTGAATCTTCTTGGAACTCTTTGAAGCCTTTGTTTTGGCTATGTGGACAATACCTTTAGGATTGAAGGGACAATCCTTTGCAATGTGAGTGGTGCTGTCACACATAACACAATTCACATTCTTCTTCACAAGAGTCTTGTCTAGAGAGTATGACTATCTTTGGTCACTTCCCTTCTCCACCTTCATCTCTACAGATGTTGAGACAGTACTCTTGGGCTGAGAACTGTGCTTGGAGTTTGATGGACCAGGCTGTGCAGCAGTGGTACATAGCAGATCAGTCTTATTCTTGCTGCTGAGATGAGTTGAGCAAGAACCAGAACTCTTAGCAGAGTTTTGGTTGATGCCTTCAGTCCCTACCACTTTAAACCCTGCAGAAATAAAAACTTGTTTTTGCTTAGAGTCAAAAGTTTCCTTGATCTGTTGAGCCTTCCTTGCCTTCCCTTTTGCTCTTTCTGATCAAGTTCTTTCTCATGGACTTGGTCATCACAGTCTTCACTTTCTCCTCAGAAGGATAGTGGCCCTTCTTGGAATCCTCCTCTTCACTCTTAGTAGAAGGATTCTTCACTATCTCTTCTTCATCCTTCTCACTCATAGGATCTATGAGAGGAAGCTTATCTTCACAAGTTCCACACCTAGGAGATCTTACTGACAAGATTGTGTGTGGAGGAGCAATCTCATTGGATCCTAGTTCCTGTCTATTTTGATAGCACACTTTGTTGTGTAGGGATGAGGATATCATGTTCTTAAAGGTCTCTTCTTCAAGAACACTCTTTTCTGCCCTGGCTTTGCTGATCACAAGCTTAGCCTGGCACTCAGTTAACTTGGTTATAAGATCTTTAATTTGAGTCCTAAAATCTGTGTGTTCATGTTTTAGAACTGAAATTGTTTTCTCTAAGTCCTCTATTTTCAGCATATAATCATTTTTAGTCTTTCTAAAATCAGATTTTAAGATGTTTAAGGACTCAATATCAGATCTCAGTTCCAAGTTATAGGACCTGTACCTGTTAACTTTAGTAATGCATTCAGGAGTACAGAGATGTTCCAATACCTTGGCTTCATCATGATCTGCCATCAATGCTTGGTTTGGAGAAGCATCTTCCACCTGAAAGCTCCAATCAAAGCCTCCTTCCTCAACAGCAACAGCAGCTTGCTTCTTTGACTTCTCATTATGGAGAACTTTGTCAGTGTAGTTTGGTCTGGGTTGTGTTTGGCCACCATTGGTTCTAGGTGCCTTACACTCTCTAGCAAAGTGGCCCATCAAGTTACAGTTGTAACACTTGACTTTGCCTTTGTCCAGTCCAAACTTTCCACTGGTTGCATTGCTTGGAAACTTCCTTACAGTCCTCTTGTAGAACTTCTTGGCTCTGTGAGTGAGAAGAGCCATCTGCTGGACTATTTCCATGTACTCCAGATCATCTAGATGGATACAGTCCAAGTCTACAAGAGTGAAAAGAGAGTTGCCACTGCTTTCATCAGAAGACACAAATGCTTGAGAAGAGCTTACCTCTTGGAATGGCCTTCCTTGAGTGTAGTTCTCCTTTGGTGTCTCTGGGAAGGTGATGAAAGGACCCTTGGGTGAGTTGTCACGATAGCATATAAGATGATGTTTGGGTTCTATGTTATCCCTTTCAACTACATGTACGGCTCAACCCATTTGATTGTTGGACTTGCCAGATGAACCCTGCATGTTCATCTCCATCTGGTAGCCACTGAGAATCCCATATAACTCTGTCAGAGTGAGAGTTTTGAGATTTTCAGTTCTCTTGATCACCACACAGTAGTGTGTCCATTGCCTAGGAAGTGAGGACATGAACTTCCTTACAATGTCTCTATTCTCAAGAGCAACTCCTCCATCCACTAGGGTATCCACAATCTCAACATACCTGAAGTATTGCTAAGTCATGGTCTCACCTATTTTGAAGGTGAAGTTTTCAAACTAGTACTTCAGGAGATCCTTCTTGTTCTCCTTGGCTTCAGAAGAACCCTCATACATCATTTTCAATGCATCCCACAGCTGCTTAGCTATTTTGCACTTCTTGAAACCTCTGTACACAGAGTTTGGAAGGGCAGTTTGAAGAGCTGTCATGGCTTTCCTGTCTATCTCTACTCTCTTCCTATCTTCATTAGAGTAGTTAGCCAAATCCTTGGGGATCATACCAGCACCACTAGCAGACGGTGTGCAGTGTATGAAAGGTCCATTCTCGATAAACTCCCACATTCTTGAATCAAGAGACCTGATGAAACCTTCCATTCTCAAACACCAGGTGTCGAACTCATCAAGAGTGATCAGTGGGGACTTGTTCATCGTTCCAGTTTCCATATGAGTTTTGGAAATGGCTGCCATTTGAAAAGTTTGGTATTTGTGTGTGTGAGGGATCTTAAGATGGTGAGATCTTATATCAAGAGCCTGAATGCTCTGATACCAAATGCAGGATCATTGAATGGTGTAAGTTACAACATAACAACACAAAGAGGAGATTAACCAAGCTTTAATCAAACAGTAAACTGGATTAACCAAGATAAGACACTAACAATACAAGTAAGGTAAGAGACAGAACACAAAGAACACAAGTATATGGTTTTCAAGAATGCAGTATATTGCTTTCTCTATGTTCTACTACAAGTGTTACAAAGCATGTGTGAAAGATACAAGAACATGAGATACTTATACAACATCCTACAGCCGGCTATACTTTGAAAGCCAGCTAGATACAATTGACTAGACACACACAAAATCAATTGTAAAGTCAAAAGGCAGATTGCCTTTTGACTAGTGACTATGACATGCCATAGCTCACATCCTTATCTATTACAAAAAGGATAAAGTACATAAAGTAGATAGTTATAGACTCAAGACCTCAATTGTAAAGTCAAAAGGCAGATTGCCTCAAATTTTCTTTTGGAAATCACTTTCTCTAGGTCAAGATTTTGATTAATTAAAGCTACATTTGCTTCTCTAATTGAGACAAAAGCAGCTATGCATGACTCAGAACACAACTTGGCCTTAGCCTCAGAAGATACCTGTGGTACCTGTGATGATGAAGCATTTGAGCATGAACCATCAGTAGACTCCATGGCCATAAGAGCAAGATTTCCAAATGGATTTTCACCACCATGTTGTACAACACCAGAAAGCAATTGTTCAGGATAACCAAAAAGGTCATCTGGTAAGCTACTCCAGTCAACAACTCCAGGTGTGAAAAAGCATTGATGTGATTGAGATTGATATTGTTGATTTGATTGAGATGGTTGAGGCTTAGGTAGGGCATCTGGTTGTTGAGCTATGGTTACTAGAACCGGGCTAGACTGAGGCATGTAAAAACAGGGATAAGGATATGGCATTGGACCTTAAGGACAAAATGTGCAGGAGATGATTGAATTTGCGAATGATGACCGTGACTGGTAGAATGTTGCCCTTTGTTTTGTGAACTATTGCATGGAAAGGTCACAAAGGGTGCAGAAGAGTAGATCCAAATGATCTACACTCTCTTGCAAAATGTCCAAGTCTATGGCACTTATGACACCTCAACTTGCACTTGTCATAACCAACTTTGGTTTTTCCAGAGAGACCAGGAAATTTTCTACGTGTCCTTTTGTAAAATTTTGAGATCTGATATTGATTAATGCCATTTAGCTAAAAATATCCATCTCTTCCAGATCATCATGAGCAATTCCTTTCAAATCATCCATCAAAAAGCACAAATTATCACTACTACACCCTGAATTACTATCAACACCAACAAAAGCTGGATCTCCACTATTTGAAGAGAAATCTATATGCTCATCATAAGAACTTTAGGATGCAGCATATTCTGACTCATGACCGACCAGAGCAGTATTCCCTGGTACAAAATCATGAGTGAGCTTCCCATATGAAGCCAGTTTCCTTTTCTGTTCTATCTCTCTTTCAAATGCTAACAGTTTCCCATGAAGTTGGGTGAGAGATAGATTGTCCAGATTTTCACTGGAGCATAGGACAATAGTATATGCGTCCCATCTCTCATGCAGGGATCTGAGGAATCTGTTGTTCATCTGACTATTTGTATATTCATGTTTAATCATTTTCAGCTCAGATGTCAAATAGGAAAATCGCTCAAACTGTTGAGTTAGTGACTCACCCTTTCTATGAGAGAATGTCTCATATTGCTGGGCAAGGATCTTTCTATTGTTTGCCAAGACATCATCAGTTCCTCCAAATTGTTCTTTCAGAGCAACCCAGAGGTCATGAGCAGTTTCATGATGCATAAGTCTAGAATAGATTTCATTAGGCAGTGCCATGGCCAGAATTCCATGGGCTTTAGCATCAATTTCAAACAGTTTTAGATCTTCATCTGAGTATTGCTCTTTCTTCTTCAGAACCATCTCATAGGTTTCCGGATTACTCAACATAGGCTTAAATGGTCCATGAACCACAGATTTCCAACAACCTGAACTGTTGACACACAGGTGATGGAGCATTCGGCGTTGCCATATGTTATACTCACTCCTAACAAGCATCGGAGGCTTTGTTGAGGAGCTAGTATTGTGAGGATCATTGATTGATGTAGCCATTTTCACCAATTCAAACAGGTTCAATGAAATTTTAACAGATTTAGCTCAAAAACTCAACAACACAGTGTGAAACAAGACGAATCTCAAATTAATTCACCAGAAACAACAGAAAACCAAACTCTATAACCAATTCTTGCAAATTTGCTAATTCGATCAAACTTAGATATCAAAAGAGCAGTTTCAATGATCAATTGTTAAATCGATCAAAGATTAATCCAGCTCTGATATCATTTGAAAGGATCGGGATCTAGTTTGATCAATTAATTAAGATTTGCAAAGGAATAGAACAAGAATTAGACGAAATTTAAGCAAGAATAATAATGAATATTCAATCAAATAGTGACGGTTATAAAGAGACAATGTTTTCTGCAAAGAGAATGTTTTCATTCATTCACAAGCTTCGGCTATAAAGAAATTAGGTCAAAATTCCTTTTATAAAGGAATGTGACATCAGCTAACGTCACTTGATAGTGACAGCTAACTGATTTATACAAACTACTGAAAGTAGACTAAACTACTAAAGATGTCCACAACAACTGTGGACACCTTCACAAAAAGCTAAGTACAAGCTAGAATCACAACTACTAAAGTTATAACATCTGAAGTGTAAGAACTTCAGATGTTTTACATAAAATAAAACTACTGATTACAAACTACTGAAAAGTAAACCATCACAACTACTAAAAAGAACTACTTCAGCCGTTGTGACAACTTTTGAGAACTTGGTCTTCAGACTTTGTCTTCAGCATTTGTCTTCAGACTTTGTCTTCAGACTTTGTCTTCAGACTTTGTCTTCAGACTTTGTCTTCAGACTTTGTCTTCAGACTTTGTCTTCAGACTTTGTCTTCAGACTTTGTCTTCAGACTTTGTCTTCAGACTTTGTCTTCAGACTTTTTCTTCAGACTTTTTCTTCAGACTTTGTCTTCAGGCTTTGTCTTCAGGCTTTGTCTTCAGGCTTTGTCTTCAGACTTTGTCTTCAGACTTTGTCTTCAGACTTTGTCTTCAGACTTTTTCTTCAGACTTTGTCTTCAGACTTTGTCTTCAGACTTTGTCTCAGACTTTGTCTTCAGACTTTGTCTTCAGACTTTGTCTTCAGACTTTGTCTTCAGACTTTGTCTTCAGACTTTGTCTGCAGACTTTGTCTTCAGACTTTGTCTTCAGACTTTGTCTGCAGACTTTGTCTTCAGACTTTGTCTTCAGACTTTGTCTTCAGACTTTGTCTTCAGACATGGTCTTCAGACTTTGTCTTCAGCTGTTGTCTTCAGACTTTGTCTTCAGCTGTTGTCTTCAGACTTTTTCTTCAAACTTTGTCTTCAGATGTTGTAGACCACTTTAGTTGTTATAATATCTGTGGGACTTAAAGGTTTTTCTCATCTAGCTCATTGGTTCTTTTGGTCCAACAGTTTTGAGTCGACAAAACCTTAAAGCTGAACCATATAGACATCTTCCTCAAGATATCCATTTAGAAAGTGTGTTTGACATCCATTTGCCAAATCTCATAATCATAATGAGCAGGTTTGGCAAATAATATCCTAATAGACTTTAGCATTGTAACTGGTGAGAAGGTCTCATCATAATCAACTCCTTGAGTTTGAGTGAATCCTTTTGCTACAAGTTTAGCTTTATAAGTATCCAAGTTTCGATGCATATCGGTTTTCTTCTTGAAAACCCACTTACTTCTAACTATCTTGTAGTTAAGAGGTGGTTCAACCAAGTCCCACACTTGGTTGGCATACATGTATTGCATCTCAACGTTCATGGCTTCAAGCCATATGCACAATCCAAATTGGACATTGCATCATGATTGGGGTTTGGTTCATCGAAATATACCACATAGCATCCGTCTATGAAAAATCCATATCTTTCAGGTGGATTACTAATTCTACCACATATGCGAATGTTCTGTGTACTTTGATGAACCACTTGATCAATCTTAACATCTTTGTGTTGAGTTCTAGTATCAACCAAACGTGTATCGTTTTGTGGTTCTTGATCCTCCTCAAGATCCACAGTTCCACTGCTACTTCCTTCCGTAAGGAACTTAGCTTCAAAGAATTCAGCCTTCTTGGCAACAAACTCCTTTTGTTCCAACGTATCATAGAAACAATATCCCATATAATCTCTGTGATATCCAATGAAGATACACTTAGTGGAACGGCTTTCTAGCTTGTTTGAGGTGGGAGTCTTAACATAAGCCTCACAACCTCATACCTTTAAATATGATAGTGATGGAACCCTTCCGTACCATATTTCAAAAGGTGTCGTTTCCATTTTCTTGGTTGGGACCATATTCAAAATACGGGCCGTAGAGAGCAAAGCAAAACCCTAAAATGATAGAGGCAATGAGCTACTAGCCATCATAGATCGAACCATATTTAATAGAGTTCGATTTCTCCGCTCGTACACGCCGTTATGTTCTGGTGTTCGAGGTGGAGATAGTTGTGAGACAATACCCCAACTTCTATGATGATTTCTAAAAGCATCACTTAGGTATTCACCTCCTCTATCGGTGCGGAGAATTTTTATTTTCTTGTTAAGTTGATTGTCTACTTCATCTTGGAAGATTTTGAACATTTGAAAAGCTTCATCTTTGTGTTTTAACAAGTACACATAACCGTATCGACTATAGTCGTTGGTAAAGGTAATGAAGTATCTTTCATGGTACCTAGTCATTGGCTTAAAAGGACCACATACATGCGAATGTATGATGCGCTTCTTTCATGATACCTATTTTGAACATTTAAATCTTTTGCCCTTTTAGACTTGCCACAAAAAGGTGCCTTAGTCATTTTACCTTGTAAAAGCTTCATATATATTGAATGAATCGTATTTATTTGCTTTTAAAAGACCGTTCTTTTGAAGTGTTTGTATGCGCTTCTTGTTTATATGACCAAGACGGCAATGCCAAAGATAGGTATCATTCAAATCCAATTTGCGTTTCTTAGTGGTGGTTTGGTACAATGAGCTATCCTATAATGTGTTTTCACGAACGAATTTATAAATACCATTAACAGGAATAGCTTTAAAATAAAATATGCCATTTAAAGAAACATGAATTTCATTCTAAATAAATGACAAAACATAACCATATTGTCTTAATTGGGCAACAGAAATAATGTTCTTGGTCAAACTAGGAGCAAATATAATATTGTTCAAAATGGCTTCCAAACGATTTGGAAGCTTCAAAATGTAGTCCCCATGGCCTTCAACTGGAACCTTTGCCTGATTCCCCATGCAGAGGCTTACATCCCCTTTCTTGAAGTCCTTACTTCTTTTGAACCCCTGCAATATGTTGCAAATGTGAGTTCCACATCCGGTATCCAATACCCATGTGTTAAAGGATATCAAATTAAGATCAATATGAATCATGAAAATTGTACCTAAGGTTTGCCCAACATCCCTCTTTGCTTGCAACTCTTTTAGATGGACTGGGCAATTTCTTGAAGCAACCTTTTGCTTCTTCTCCGCTGGTTTTGGTGGTGGTGCTCTTACCACTCCCTTTCCTTTTCCCCTAATGTGCCCCTTACCCTTGACAACATTTCCGTTGGGTGCGGGATGAGGCCTCATCCTATTTCGACGTTCATTGATGTGAGAATAGGTAAAACCCTTTTACCCATGGCCGCCTTGGCAGTTTTGAGCATAGAGTGAAGCTCACTTATGTTCTTGTCCCACCCGTTCATGTTATAATTCATGACAAAGTTGTCAAACCTTTTTGACAAAGAGTTGAGGATCAAATCCGTAGCTAACTCTTTCGAGATAGGACAACTCAGCCTTTTGAGGCGGTCGATGTGGCTTTTCATCTTAAGTACATAAGATGAAACAGATTGGGTGTGGTCCATACAACATGCACGGAGTGCTCGAACCGTTTCGAAGCGCTCAACCCGTGCTTCTTGTTGGAACGTTTCCTTCAACAGGGTTATCATGTCGTATGCTCCATGATGTTCATACTCCTTTTGGAGATCTAGAGTCATACTTGCCAAAATGATGCAAGATACTTGGACCGAGTCCTTAGTGTATTTTACCCAATTATTGTAGGCCTCCTCATCATCCTCTCTAGGTTGATCGGGATTTGGATTGTCTAATATGTATGATCGTTTCTCTTGCTTGAGAACAATTCTCAAGTTTCGAAACAAATCAATAAAGTTATTATGGTTTAGACGCTTCATTTGGAGAATGGTCCTTAGTGATAGTGAGTGAGCGGACGGGATTTCATTGTTTTCATTATTGTTGGCGGCCATCTACAAAATATAACAAAGTTCAATTTTAGTATTTACGATATTGTTCATATTTTAATAATTAAAAGCCCTTTTAAGTGTCTTACACAATTTTAAAATCTAGAATCCAACGTTACATTTAAATAGTGGTTAGGTGACCTTTATCCCATTATGTAAATTCACAAGGTAGTCAACGTCATAACAATTGCAACCCTTTGGAACTTCTAGGGTATGGGATCAACTTTAAAATATCATATGTATAGTCAGCATGTTTGTCCCATCAACACCTTTGTAAACCATATTGTAGGTAATCCATTTAACATGGTTTGCAAATCAAGTTACCCTACTTGCACACACATGTGAGTTTTCCAACATATGTCGTTAGGTGACCTTTATCCCATAAATATGGTATCCCCACCTCAACTCAGAAGTTCCCTCAAAACGGTTAGGTGACCTTTATCCCATTAAAAGTTTCCAAATGACTCAAGTATTGTGCAAAAGGATGGTGTTAAACTTGTTTAGAAAAAAAATTAAGTTTTCATAATCTTAGTTTAGAAAACTCTATGTACCTTATATTTGCATGCTTTCAAATACAAGGTACCCTGTGGTTCACTTTTAATAAAACCTCTTTTATTAAAACCATTATTTCTTTTAATAACCTTTTGTTAATGATAAAGAACCATCAAATTTTCAGCTTGTAAAGTTTGTTAATGAGTTTGTTATGCATATCCAAATATGAACCAATCAATCAAACAACAAACATCCAAACACGCATAAACATACAAACATGAGTGCATAAACATACCCACTAAGTTGACTACACTTGTTTGCCATCATAAGTGTCGTCATAAGGTCTTTCATAAGGGTTGAGATGACACATCAAAATGCGTCCATGAACTCCCATTTGAATCCACATCCAAATGCTTCAAGTGTCCATGTCTTTTGTGTCCTCCTTTGGGTCTTCATCTTGTGCATCTTCTTTTACAATATCATATCCTAATACAATTTTTCTAATAAAAGAAATGCACCTAATCTATTTATTACATAACAAAATGAATGAATAAGTTACAACCCAAAATACAAAACACAAAATTACAACCCTTTCAAGAATCAAAACAACAAATCACAATCAACCAAAACCAAAACACATAAGGCCAAGGCTATGTTATGCACCAAAATATGAAACATATGCAACATCCAAGAACAACAATGAACCACTTATTTCAGCCGGAAAATTTCTGCCAACATGAACTAAAACTTTAAGGTTTGTCCAAACAACACAATCAACCATTTGATGTAAATCTTTCAAGGTTTCTACTAAACCATGCAAGATTAAACCTTGAAACATAAGGTATTCATATATCCACAAAAAACAGCCCCTAATGGGTTGAAAAAGTCCATGAAAACTAACGTTTCAAGACCTTTGAAGCACATATTCCACATATCCGGCTCTAGATACCATTGTTGGGTTTTGTAACATGTAAACCAAGACTAGTGTAACCATTTAAACTATAAAAACACAGCGGAATAAAGGACTTAACATATGGTTTGTAATATGAAAATTTTTCTATTTTAAAGCACAAACAAAACTCAAGAATAAGGATCAATAATATATGTGAAATAGTATGTTATCAAACAAAACAAACAACCATAGGGTGTAGAAAGAAACAACCTTTGTTGCACAAGATGTTGTAGATGTAAAAGACGAACAAGATGATGTTCTTGAATGTCTAGCCTTCAAAGGAGAAGACCTCAAGCTTGTATACCCACAAGCTTTAGCAAAGACCTAACTTGTTAGGTAGTGAAGAACCAAGATCAAACACCTCTTGAACAATCCAAAATTTCAGCCAAGAAATCTTTGAAGTGCAGCCCAAAACCGAAAATTTCAGCTCACCTTTTCCTTGTAGAATCCGAAAAAAATTTCCTACTAGAGAGAGTTTTCTTGCTTAAGTGTGTGTGAGAGAAAGGTGTCATTGATGGAAGAGTGTAGTAGTGTCAAAATTTTCCAAGGACCAAGACAAAAAAGGGAGTACCAATGACCCCATATGGTCGACCGAATCTTGTTCAAAAGGGTTTCCCCCTGTGAAGTCGGTTTCTAGGATCGATAAACATCCGAGCATATTCTTGACGGAAGGATAAACAACATCAAACCAAAAGTCAAAAAATAATACAACCTATAATTGAATGGTTTTATTGACAAAATCTAACGATTACAAGCTTGTTACAACATAAGAATCAAGACTCTTGGCAAAGGGAAGATCGAGCATGATCTCCCCTATCATCTGGCAGCCCTAGGCTCCCGGCACACTCTTTCTAAAACACTTAATCTCTCTACACATTGAAACTGGTATATATAGGCCTCGGCCCATATTAGATGTGACTGGGCCCATTTGTGCGATTGGACCATGCGTATGGTTCAATCGTACGACTGGACCATGCGTATGGTTCAATCGTACCACTGGACCATGCGTATGGTTCAATCGTACGACTGCACCATACTTATGGTTCAGTCTTACGAATGTCACATACCATGGCTAAGTCGTACGACTGAGTCTCATTCGCATATGCTCCTGCGAATGACCCCGTTTCATGTGTTTACAACATATCAGGTGTATAACATTAAGCCTAGACTATTTGACAAGCGACGGACACACTATATATTACTATATATGCTCCAACAAATTCCCCCTTGGCGTTTCTTGCGAATAGTAGATAAAACATCTTACAATCTTTAGTCAATCTTTGCTCTGGTTGCCAATAGAATCAAATAAAAACCATATTAGCCAACGTTCCCGATCCGTCAGGTTACTACCATATCCCTGAAAATGAATTTAGGCACAATAGATTTCGTTTACATTGCAGAACACCATCATAGCAGCAAGATTCCCCATATGACTGATTTTTCTAAATAATGATACGAACAGTTTTCCATTGCTTCAATCTTCACACAGGCTAGCCTCATTAACATCACCACCTACAGAAATTCCCCCTCACATTCAGCATATCCCAATATCTAGACATTGTGCTCTCCTTGCGTCTTCACATGGTGTATTGGGCAAAAGGTTGAAGGTTCCAATCCACAGCTGACAATATTAACCAAATTAGCATGCACGAAGATTCATCATCGGAAACCTATTCACATCATCACTTTCTGATTGCGTCTTTGCTTTTTCTATACAAGGATTCCCCCTAAGAAGCAGAATCCTTTCTATGCGGATAAATATAACTTGATTGGCCCATAAGTAATCAGATGCTCTTGACTACCCCACAAAATCAGCACCAACTACTGACATCTTCTCTTCTCTCTTTCGTTTTCCAATTACATTCACCTATTCTGGAAGTCCGACAAATAATGGGGTATACATCAAACTTATTTGACAAAACAAACTCAGGGTGAATATGCTTTGCTCATCTTCAAATCTGTGCAAGAAGCTATTCCACACACCTTTTTTTATGGTCTGGAACAAATGCGGATAAGTCCGTGCGGTTAATCCATTCGCACGACTGAGTATTCAGTCGTGCGACTGAGTTATTCGCATGAAGTTGTTCAGGCGTATGGACTATTTAGGCGCATGGACACTCAGTCGCATGGCCATTCGGATGCACGACCACTGTTGGGGCGCATGGTCAAGTCGCATAGCCATTTGGACGCATGACCACTAACGGGGCGCATGCTCCATTGAGACACATGACCACTTTTTGGGTGCATGGTCTATTTGGACGCATGACCACTATTTCGGCGCATGACCACTATTTAGGCGCATGGTCCATTCGGACGCATGATCACTGTTGGGGCGCATGGTCCATTCGGACACATCTGCACGCATATTTTAGATCTGCAGCCGCCAAGGCTGCCCAAAACCCTAATATGATGAATTCAACATGAACCAAAACAAAGTCGACATCATCAGATTCAAAAGGGTGATAGGAATGTGGTTTCGAATTTGATTTTAACATAGAAGCAGCACATGTAATAAGATCTGAGCAAAACACGAAGAACACGAAGTGGGTTTATCATCAAGATTTGAACTTTGCTCCAGAAATCAAGAGCTCGGGTTGCTAGAATGATTGTTAGATCATTCCAGCAGTAACCGGCTCTGATACCAATTGTGAAGTCAGTTTCTAGGATCGATAAACATCCGAGCACGTTCTTGATGGAACAATAAACAACAACAAACCAAAAGTAAAACAATAATACGAACTATAATTGAATGGTTTCATTGATAAAACCTAACGATTACAAGCTTGTTACAACATAAGAATCAAGACTCTTGGCAAGGGGAAGATTGAGCATGATCTCCCCTCTCATCCGGTAGCCCAAGCCTCCCGGGCACACTCTTACTAAAACCCTTAATCTCTCTGCACATTGAAAAAGGTATATAGGCCTCGGCCCATATTAGATGCGACTGGGCCCATTTGTTCGATTGGACCAGGCGTATGGTTCAATCATAAGACTGGACCATGCGTATGGTTCAATCATACGACTGGACCATACTTATGGTTCAGTCTTATGAATGTCCCAATCGCATTTCTCAGTCGCACGGCTGGTCAATTAGCATGGCTCAGTTGTACGACTGAGTCTCATTCGCATATGCTCCTGCGAATGACCCCGTTTCATGTGTTTACAACATATTAGGTGTATAACATTAAGCCTAGACTATTCGACAAGCGACATACACACTATATATGACTATATATGCTCTAACACCCCCCTTTTGAAATTTTTATAAAAAATACACTCCTTTAGTCCATAGTTATAAAATTAAAACAAATTTTAATTTTATAACATTAACACACTTTTATTTGTTATTATTTAACCAATTTAAATAACAAACAAACAATATCTCATTAACAAATTATCCATATAATGTTGTTCTTTTACAAAAGCAAAGTTTTAGAAAACCAATTTTCTAAATTGGCGTAATATTTATTTGTATGATCTCATCCACATATAAACATATATTGGTGTTTGTTTAGCTTGTTACTGGGTATCACCCGACTTGTATCATAACGTACTAACCACATCAATCTTGTATGTGTCTTGGGCATACAAGATCCAACAATATCTTCATTCTTAAATTTTGTCCTATTATCACTTCTAATTCTTTTAACCTTATGATCAAGTTGATTTTCAAATTTTTGATAAAATTTATTTATTATTTAGGACGCTTCGTTTTTATGAAGTAAAAAAGAAAACCCATGTAAATCATGAAAAGTCATGAATGATCACCAAAGAATATTGTTTCTTTCCAATACTCTTAACATCAGTTGGACCAAAAAGATCCATATGAAATGGAGTATTGTTTGTCTTCAAAAGCTTTGGTTTGTGGGAAGTCTTATGTTGTTTCCCTTTGGGACACGCAGAACAGTGATCAATAAAGTGAAATTCCTTTTGGGGTAAACCAATGACATCGTTTCTCTTAACTAGTCAATTCATGTTTTTGAAATTGGTGTGTCCCAAACGTCTATGCCAAAGCTATGATTGATCAAAGGTGTGTCCCAAGAACTAATTAGAATATGGAACCAAAGCCATGATGGTCTTGGGTTTCCTATTCCTATCCATGATGGTCACCTCTTGGTACTTTCCTCTAAACTATGATTTAGAGAGAGGTGTTCTAGGAGATTTCTAATGATATTTTGATTGGTTCATCTCATCAACATCAACTGAAGAGTCAGAGCAGTAATGAAACCTTTGGTCCCTATTTCTTTGAAAAAATCCAATCTGTCTTTGATTATCAAACATCATTTTTGGTTTAGGAAGATCATATATTTGCTTGATGTTATGATATTTGTTTCTTTGATTGTTCCTCAACTCTTTTTTATTACTCATGTCATTATCTGATCTAGACTTCCAAGATTGATTATTACAAAAATGACTTATGACCATGGGTTTCTCAAAAGATGTTGGTGAGATAGGCTTAGTTTGGGAAATTCTCAACCCCTTTTGCATGAAGTAACAACTAGATGTATTGTGATTGTTCATATCACACAGTAAAGAATATATAATGAAATAGCAGATTTTGGTGGAATGATTGTTCATGTCACAGATGGAGCGGTATTGACTGAAAAAGTACTCTTCTATTTTGTGATTAGACATGTCACATATGTCACAACACATATGTTTGTTTCTTGAATCTGATTTTGCTTTTTCTTTTGGTGACTTAGTTGATTTACCCATCTTAACTTAGTCACAATCTTTGGTTTTAAGGAAGAAGCAAAATCAGCCTTTTTAGTAGTTAGTTTCATTACACTACTTGTGTTGATTGTTTTAGGTTGTTTTTGTTTGCTCAACCCTCTCTTGACTTCTTTTTCATACTGATGAACATGCTCCTTATTGCACATGTCAAAACCTACTACTTATTTTGATTTTGATGATTGTGGGTCTCACTGAATTTTGGTCTCTGAAATCAGTGAACTCTTATTCTTCTTTGGTAGTGAAACCTTGTCTGATTTGCTTGATTTTTTTGGAGATTTAATCTCATAATCAGAACTGATTTCAATAGAGGGTTTCACTGACTTCACAACTTTCTTCTTTCTTTTTGAAAATGTAGGTATAAATTTCACAAAGGGGACAATGGCCTTGATTGGGACTGATGGTTTAATGGCATTCATTGTCTTGTCAGAACACTCAATGATTTTAATTAGGTGACCTAATTTAATTTCTCCTCATTTGTTCCAATGTAAATATTTGGTTTCTTTTAAGGATTAGTGACTTGTTTTACTATTGTTTTTGGTTTAATAGCATTAGGTTCAATTTGCTCTTTGAGTGTTGCAGATTCAGGCGTGACAGTGTAGTTGTGACTTGTCATATCCATGTTTTGTGTTCTCATTGAGGCTAAGCTTTTTCCCTTTCCTGGAAAACTTCTTAGCTCTCATTGTTATCATAGCCATTTGCCATTGAACATCATTTTTTCCATATCATCTGGATCCATTTCTTCCAAGTCTTCTGGAATCAAATGAGTAGAAGTGAGTCTACCTCCCAGGTTAGCTTCAAAACTACCAACAAATGCATCGTTAGTTGCCTTTTGGTCTTCTGATTTTGGGTCTTCATGAGCAGTTGAGGGAGTGGCAGTAAACCCTGTTGGTTGAGATGATATTGATGGCTCATATGTTGATGGAGCAACAATGAAAGCAGTTGTCTTCACTTGATCTCTCGATGAGAGAAAATCATCATCCTGAGTGATGAATGAATTTTCCACAGAGTGAGTGTCTAATAGAAATTTATAAGCTTTAATAACTCAAGGACCACCAAGATTCCTGCTTCTTTCATCAGGTTCAAGAGCTTCTATTTTCGCAATCATGATGTCCAATTTAGTACTCTCTAGATCAAGAGTGTTTTCAGCATTGTAACATTTTGTTTCCAATTTTCTAGAAGACTATTAAGATTCTTGTTTAGTTCTTTGACTTAGTATGTTACTCCCATGATCTCTAAATCATTCACTAGTTGCATAACTCTATGTAGCTATTTAGAGATGGACTCCCCTTGGAGTGATGAAAGGTTTCATAATGATTAACAAGTTTATCCTTGTTAATTCTAGCTACTTTACTTCTTCCTTCACACATTATTAGTAGTGCATCCCATACAACTTTAGCAGTTCCATACTTTTCAAGTCTTTTCAGCACATCCATTTTAAGTGCTTGAGTGAGTATAGAGTAAGCTTTGAGATCAACCTTTATCTTCTTGTAGTCATCATCATCAAGGTCAGATCCTTAATGGGTATTGTTGAGGTTTTGTACAATGAAACTTGAATAGCAAAAAGTGTCATAGGAATGTGAAGCCCTTTACATATTGAAATCCAATAGTCTAGGTCTACACCTATAATATGGCTCATGAATATGATTTTCCATGGCTTAAACTTAGATATGTATTTAAGCATAGGAGGTTTCGGAGTATGACGAAGTTCTAAAAGATTATGTTAATCCATTTTAATAAGCTGTTTTAAAACTTGTTTGAATGATGATTAAATTAATTTTAAGTTCAATTAGTCCAACTAGTCCAAAAAGTCCAAAAGAGGCTCAAGGAATCAGATTTGTTGATGTTTTTTTGAGTTTTGTTGTAAATTTTCGAGTTTTATCAAGTGTTCATAGCTTTGTTCTTGAAGATGAGAGAGGATAAACACTAACTTTTGAAGTGTTTTTTTGCAGTTTTTCAACTTGTATGCCGAGTAGAGGTGGTCGAACACTCGATCAACAACTCAATCACCAGATCAATCAAGTTCTGTTTCTATATAGACAGATCTAAAAAAGAACCGAGAGCCAATGCTCTAATACCAATTGACTGGGGTGTGTGAACGAGATTGATATTTTCATAAGGACCGACTATGATGATTGAGTCAATGATTGAATGGCAGAATCAAACAATCAAGTAACATTGAATGCAAGAAATGTTGGATTCTTTATGCCCAAGACACATAGAACATTGATGTGGTTAGTACGTTATGATCCAAGTTGGGTCATACCCAATAACAAGCTTAGCAAACACCAATTAATATTTAATTGTTGATATGATCATGCAATTAAATAAATTCACCAATTTAGCAAATGGGTTTTCTAAATAAGTTACATATGAGATTGAACAACTTATATGGATATTTTGTTCATGGATATTATTTGTAATGTTGTTTAATTTAGTTAAATAACATCAAATAATAAATAGTGTGTGTATAAGTTATATAATTTAAAAGGTTAACTAGATAACTTATAATTGATATTAGTTAATCAATTTGTAAAAGACTTTTTGGGGGGAAAACCGAAATGTGTTTGGGATTTCGTCCGCCCCTTTAGAGGGGTCATTGGCCTTTCGTTTTAAAAAAAACTTAACTTCTTAAAAACACACACTTCCTCTCTTCTCTCTCATACATGCAAAAACCAAACTTTTCTCTCTAGTTTTCTTAAAGAGTTCATAGCTCAAAATCAGATTTTCAGCCCTCTTTGGTTTGTTTTTGGTGGAGAAATCCTAGCAACAAGGTGTTTGCTTGAGGCTTGTGGGTTTGGATTCTTGAGGACACCTCTCCTTGGTGTTTTGGTCATTCAAGAAGGTCATTCTCTTCATCCAAATCCCGTTTTTCAGCAGCATTTGGAAGGTAGTTCCATGGTTTGTTTTTTGGGTGTTGTTTCTTGTTGATAGCTAGTTCATACACATATATATGATCCTTTTGTTCTTGGGTTTGTTGTTGTCATGATATGAGCCTTAATTTTCCGATTACAAATGATAATGTTAAGGTTATATTCTGCTGCGTTTTTTATAGTTTAAAAGGTTAAACTAGTTTGACTAAGGTCCAACAACCCAACATTGGCATCTAGAGCCGGATATGTGGATGACTAGTTTCATTTATACTTGTAAAATTGGTTTTATGGGGCTTTAACAACCTTATAGGGGCTCTTTTGTGGTGATGTTATAAATCCCCAATCTTTCAAGGTTATATCTAACATGCTTGTGATTAAATCTTGAAAGAAATATATCAAGTGGTTGATTATGTTTTTTATTTGGACAAAAGACCCTAAGAAAGAGCTAATGACAACACTTGTGATGGCAAACAAGTGTTGTCAACATAGTGGCTATGGTTATGCACATGTGGTTGTTTGATATATGTTTGTTTGTTTTTTTCATTTTATGTTGATTGTTTGATATATGGATATGCTTAACAATCTAAATAAATTATCACAACAAGCTGAATTTGTTGGTTCCTAATCATTAAGTGACTAATAAAAGGTTATTAAAAGGATTAATGATTTCAAAATAAAAGAGGTTTTATTAAAAAATAACCATAGGGTATCATGTATTTGAAAGCATGCGAATACAAGGTACATAGAGTTTTCATAACTAGAATTAATGGAAACATAAATCCTTTTGGAAACAAGTTAAACACCATCCTTTTACACGACACACAAATCACTTGAGAACTAATTATGGGATAAAGGTCACCTAACCACTTTTAGGGAACTTGTGTGTTTGAGGTGGGCTTAACATACTTGTGGGATAAAGGTCACCTAACCACTTGTATGTATAAACTCACACGTGTGTGTAAGTAGGACGACTTGAATTGGAAACCATGTGCATAGGGTCACCAAAGCATGGCGTACAATGGTGTTGATGGGATTTTACATGCCGACTAAACATAAGATGTTTAACCGATCCCATAAAGCTAGAAGTTGCAATAGGTTGCAATTGTAAAATGTTGACTACCTTGTTAATTTAAATAATGGGATAAAGGTCACCTAACCATCATTTAAATGTAACGTTGGATTCTAGATTTTAATTATTAATTGTCTATGAGACGTGTAAAGGGTATTAATAATTAAAATGCAATTTTCCAGAAATACTAAAATGAACTTTGTAATTTTGTAGAAATGGTCGTAAACAATAATGCTACCACCCCGACCGTCCCTACCCTATCACAGAGACCAAACTTAGAAAGGGATCGTCTTAACCATAATAACTTTATGGACTAGTATCAAAACTTGATAATTGTTCTCAAGAGAAAAGGACCTATGTCCTTGGCGATCCTATTCCTGACAACCCGACCCCGAGGATGTTAAGGCCTACAACGATTGGCTTCAATACACCGAGGATTCCATGCAGGTTTCCTGCCTCCTGTTGGGAACTATGATTGCCAAACTCCAAAAGGACTTGGAACAACTTGGGGCATATGACATAATTACCCAGTTGAAGGAAATGTTTCTTCAACAAGCTAGGGTAGAGCGCTACGAAACGGTTCGAGCGCTTCATGCGTATCATATGGAAGAAACCCAATGGGTATCATCTTATGTTCTTAAGATGAAAAGCCACGTTGATCGCCTCAAGCGGCTTAATTGTCCCGTCACAAAGGAGTTGGCCACGGATTCGATCCTTAATGGCCTAACCAAAAAGTTTGAGATGTTCATAATGAATTACAATATGAACGGGTGGGACAAGAGTATTGGTGAGCTTCATGCAATGCTCAAAACAGCCGAGACAGGAATGGGTAGAACGGTTCAACCTATTCTGTCGATCAATGAGGGAGGCTATAAGAAAAGGCCATTCCCCGATCCCAAGGCAAATGTTGCTAAAGGAAAGGGGCACATCAAAGGAAAGGGGAAAGGAAAGGCTAAAGCGAAACCTTCAAGGCCTAAGCTTAAGAAGCCTAAGGTAACGGAGAGAGATCCATGCTTTGAGTGTGGAGAGGTAGGACATTGGAAAAGGAATTGTTCAACCTATCTCAAAGAGTTGAGAAACAAGAGGAATGCTAGGCAGACCTCAGGCACAACTTTCATAATTCACATTGGTTGAAATGTTATTTCTTCAAACACATGGGTATTGGATACTGGATGTGGAACTCGTATTTGCAATTTGTTGCAGGGGTTCAAAAGAAATAAGCACTTCAAGAAGGGAGACACAAGTCTCTACATGGGCAACGGAGCAAAAGTTGATGTCGAAGCCCAAAGAGACAATATTTTGAAACTTTCAAATAGTTTGGAAGTTGTCATTAAGAACATTTTGTATGCTCCTAGTTTGACTAGGAACATAATTTTGATTTCCCTTTTAAAACAATGTGTTTATGAATTAAAGTTTGTTAACAATGGTATTTATGTTTGTATGGATGATGTATTTTATTTCAAGGCTATGCCTTTTAATGGAATCTATGAATTGGTTCATAATGATTCATCCTATAATAGCTCATTATACCAAACAAGCACCAAAAAACTTAAAATGGTTTAAGTGATTCTTATCTTTGGCATTGTCGTCTTGGTCACATAAACAAGAATCGGATTCAAACACCTCAAAAGAATGGTCTTTCGAAAAGCAAATGAAAATGTTTCATTCGATAAGTGTGAATCTTGTTTACAAGCTAGATCACCAAGTCGCCCTTTAGTGGCACTAACGAGAGGGCAAAAGACTTATTGGGTATCATACATTCAGTTGTATGTGGCCCTTTAAAGACAATGACTAGAAATGGTGATAGAAACTTCATTACCTTTACCGACGATTATAGTCGCTATCGTTATGTGTACATGATGACACGCAAACATGAAACTTTTGAAATGTTCAGAACCTTCAAGAATGAAGTAGAAAATCAACTCTATAAAACTATCAAAGTTCTTTGTTCAGATAGAGAAGGTGAATACCTCAGTGATGCTTTTCGGTACCATCTAAAAGGTTGTGGGATCGTCTCACAACTTACCCCACCTAGAAGACCACAAAATAATGGTGTGTCAGAAAGGAGAAATAGAACCCTATTGGATATGGTTCAATCTATGATGTCTATAAGCTCAATACCTCTATCATTTTAGGGTTTTGTAATGCTCTCCGTGGCTTGTATTTGGATTATGGCCATGACCAAGATAGTCGATTCACTAAGTGTATATTTGTTGGATATCCCAAAGATTGTATAGGATACTACTTCTTTGATCCAACAGAGCAAGAGTAATTATTGCTCGAAAGGCTGAGTTCTTGGAAACTAAGTTCCATATGGAAGGGATAACGTATAGAATACTGGAATTTTGATGAGGATCAAAATCCACAAGCCGATACACGTTTGGTTGACGCTAGCATTCAACAAGAGGTTGTTGATGATGATCAAGAGGTTGATGAATACACACAAAACGTTTGCACATCTGGTAGAGTTTGCATTCCACCTAAAAGATATGGTTTTTCAAGAATGAATGCTATATGGTTGCCTCCGATGAGCCAACCACATACCATGAAGCAGTGTCCAATTCAGATTGTGACAAAAGGCTGGATGCCATGAACGTTGAGATGCAATCCATGTATGACAATCAAGTTTGGGAATTTGTTGACCCTCCACTTAACTCCAAACTTGTTGGATACGAGTGGGTTTCAAGAAGAAAATGGATATACATTTAAGCTTGGATACTTACAAAGCAAGACTTGTAGCAGAAGGTTTCAATCAAACTCAAAGGGTTGATTATGATGAAACGTTCTCACCTGTGGCAATGCTAAAGTCAATTAGGATATTATTTGCCATAGCTTCATATTATGACTATGAGATTTGGCAAATAGATGACGAAACTGCTTTTCTTAATGGACATCTCGAAGAGACTGTGCAAATGGTCTAGCTTGACGGTTTTGTCGATCCACAACATCCTAAAAGTATGCAAGTTAAAGAGTCAATCTATGGATTGAATCAAGCATTAAGAAGTTGGAATCAATGTTTTGATGAAGAAATCAAGAAATTTGGTTTCATCAAGAATGCTGACGAGGCTTGTGTATATACAAAGGCTAGTGGGAGCATAATAACATTCTTAGTATTGTACGTTGATGACATACTACCTTTTGGAAATGATATTCCAACCATGGAAGGTGTCAAAACCTGGCTTGGAAGTTGTTCTTCCATAAAATCTCGGTGAAGCTGCCTATATTTTGGGAATATAGATCTATAGGGATAGATTGAGGCGGTTGATAGGTTTAAATCAAAGAGCATATATTAATAAAGTCTTGAAAAGGTTCAAGATGGAAAAACTCTAAGAAAGGTATGGTACCTATTCAAAGACGGACAATGTTGAGTACATTTCAATGTCCAAGCTCAAAGGATGAGCAAGATGGAATTAAGGACATCCCATATGCATCAGCTATAGGATCCATCATGCGATGATATGCACTAGACCAGACGTGTCGTGCGTGTTATCATGACGAGCAGATATCAGCAGAATTTAGGTAATATCCATTGGATGGTTATTAAAAGTATATATTGAAATACCATAGGAGGACTAAGGAACTGTTTCTAATATATGGATGTGATGAAAAGGAACTCGTTGTAAAGGGTTACAAGGATGCGAGTTCCAAACCGTTCGAGATGGTTCTCGATCACAATCGGGGTATGTCTTCATTATGAATGGAGTAGCATTGTCCACTACAAAATCCAAATACGTAGCCACATCATTATCAGCTGAGGAAGCTGCATGGATAAGAAATTTATCGCCTACCTAGGGTGGTCTCTACCATTCAAGACCCCTAGATATCCTTTTGTGACCACGAGGGTACGATTGCATAAATCAAGGTACCCTTTCCCCTTCAAAAGGCTAGGCACATTGAGAAGAAATTGAACTACATAAGGGATAAGGTTGAAAAGGGAAAAATATGTATTCGTCAAGTTCACACCCATCAATACATTGCGGATCCACTCACGAAGCTCCTTCATAGGGCAAAGCATGAAAGTCATACTGGTGCCTTAGGACTTTGATATTCTAGTGACTGGAATTGATCTATCTAGTATTAAAATTTTGAAACAATGTAATATTTAACTCTTTATATACTTGTGATATTTTGAGTTATATTCATTTTAGCATGTATACATCCATGAATATATTTATTATTCTAAATGTCCGTAGTCGGTCATCTTTGTGGGAACAAATATGAACGCAGGACTATTATGAACATGGATTGGTGAATATTCATAAAGAATGAATATAGAGCAATTGGTTGCTGCCAAGGTTCATAGATATTTGTGGGATACAATATTGGACTGAAACGCATCTCAATTTTACTACATGGAATCTTCAAGATTGATCATAAGTAAATTTGAGTAAAGACGAATATCATTTGGTATCCTCTGACCTGAGATACATATTGGGTTTTGATATTCACCAAATGTTATACCTTGAGCAAAGGGCAGTGCATAAGGCTATGTTCAGGTGTGACACGAGGTGATTGTGAAAAACGTATGTAGTCAAGATGGAATTTTTCCTCTTATTCATTTAGAGCAAGATGTCTAAGGCCTGGTTAAGTTAAATCAACTAGGAATGATCATTCTATGTCCTTGGATTTAACATGACATCTGAAACAAAAGGATAAATGATTGATTCACCTAAATCATTTCAAGTTTAATTCTTGAAGGGGATGATGTTATTGAATGGCTTTTAGTCATGCGTATTAAGGGTAGTAAACCATTGTTAGGCGGTATTTACTACTTGCAACAATGTTCTATGTATCTTGTGCAAGTGGAGATTGTTGGATTCTTTATGCCCAAGACACATAGAATATTGATGTGGTTAGTATGTTATGATCCAAGTCGGATCATACCCAATAACAAGCTTAGCAAACACTAACTAATATTTAATTGATGATATGATCATGCAATCAAATAAATTCACCAATATAGAAAATTGGTTTTCTAAATAAGTTGCATATGAGATTGAACAACTTATATTGATATTTTGTTCATCGATATTATTTGTAATGTTGTTTAATTTAGTTAAATAACATCAAATAATAAATAGTGTGTGTATAAGTTATATAATTTAAAAGGTTAACTAGATAACTTATAATTGATATTAGTTAATCAATTTGTAAAAGACTTTTTGGGGGAAAACCCAAATGTGTTTGGGATTTCGGCCGCCCCTTTAGAGGGGTCATTGGCCTTTCGTTTAAAAAAAAACTAACTTCTTAAAACACACACTTCCTCTCTTCTCTCTCATACATGCAAGAACCAAACTTTTCTCTCTAGTTTTCTTAAAGAGTTCATAGCTCAAAATCGGATTTTCAGCCCTCTTTGGTTCGTTTTTGGTGGATAAATCCTAGCAACAAGGTGTTTGCTTGAGGCTTGTGGGTATGGATGGTTGAGAAATCCTAGCAACAGGAGATACTTTCTCAAATTTTTGTACAGACAAAAATGAGATATAGCTCGGATGTAATAGCTTTAGCTCAAAAACTCCAAATAAAGTAATCATGTCCTCATACCATCTTTCTAGATTTCGGACCAACTTAAGCTCAAATGTCATAGTGTTATAAAACCATCTGAGAATTGGCTTTGAGTTTTGATTACCATCTATCACTTTTAGACGAGGAGTAGTAACCTTCTCAAAATATTTGTCACAAAATTCAATCATAGAATGTTCCTTCTCTGAATGTACTCCCTTGAGCTTTTTCTTTTTCTTGAGAATGGCAAAGTACTCTTTATCTTCTTAATCACATCTGGTGCTAAGAAAATTACTTGATCAATCTAATCCTCTTCTTAATAATTCTACAAACATATTGCCACGTTTTGAATCAAAAGGATTGATCAGAGGTAATCTATTCAGCTCTTTTAAATCTTGCGCTGGAAGTTTTATGATACTAGAGTAAAAGTGATATAAATCACACACATCATTTACTCTCTTTATCAAAAATGCATGGAAAACTTCATCATACTTCCATGCAATAATCTTTAGTTGATTGGTAAAATCTGGAGCAATCATAGCATTCAGCAGTTCAGCAACTGATTGTCCTTTTTGCAATAAGTTTCTTACCAAGTCTCTAGTTGTTCTTGAACTATCAAGAATATGCCTTTGTTCAGTTGATGATTTGTAACTTTGTCTTTCTATATCTACAAACATTTCAATCAACTCTTTTCTATGAGCATGAGCATCATTAAATCTTGACATTTGTTTGATTTACTGAGGCTTTAATATTCTTGTTCTCTTTGTTATTTCAAGATACTGAGGATTATATGTATCAAGTACTATCATTTTCTTCATTTGTTTCTCAGTCTCTTGAAAACTTCTGATAAGATTCCTCAGAGATACAGATTGTAATCTCTTTAGCTTCCTCCAAGGGTAGTTTCTAGATTGCAACCATGATCTTAGAGCTGGAATACTCATATCATCTGGATCAGTATGGTGCAACTCAGAACTAGATAGTTTTTCTACATTTATCACTTCTTTTGCTCTTGTCCATTCACCATGTTCAACAACAATCTCATTTGGATCTATTGAAGCAACTGACTCTACACAGATACATTTCTCATATTCATCGTTAATCTGAGAAATAGGCAGTCCATCCAAATATACTCGATTATATTTCATCTTCACAAGATAATTGTATCTTTCTTCAAAGTCTTGTGGTACCTCATCTTGTTCTTGAGTATGTTCTTGTGAAAAGAATTGTGATACAAATTGAGTTTCATCAATATCTTCATTATGAAGAACTTCATCGTACCAATCATCATTGTATACTTCCTCAATATCGTATAAAGCATCAATCTGTTCTTGAACATTTTGTTCTTCAACAGATTCTTCTGTTCTTTGAAGCTTAGAAGAAGATTTAGTTTGAATTATATCTTCTCAATCAATCACTTTTCTTTTGCCTTTTATCTGCTCAAGATTTTCATCAACATGTATCTCAGTACTTATCACATGTACTGGTGAGATAGACTTACGAGCTTCTTTTTCTTTTAGCAATTCAGCTTTGAGATTTTCATTTTCTTCAGTTAATTTCTTGAATTTCTCGTCAAGATATCATAATCTTTGATCATAACTTCAAAGTTCTTGATTACATCTTCTTTATCTTTTGCAAACCTTACAATCTTTTCATCTTTTAAGACATTTTCTTGAGTAAACTTTAAGTTTTCATCCTTAAACTTTTGAATTTCTTTTTCAAGAGATATGTTTATCTCTTTCATTCTTTTATTCTCTACTTTCAGCTCTTCAATCTCTTTCTCTTTGCTCAAATTTTCTTCTTTCAATCAATCAGTCTCATCAATGTCAACTATTTCCTCTGTTTGTATAGACATATTGTGTGATATACTAACAGAAATTCCATCTACTCCTTCATTTGCATCAAATTCAAATATTGGATTGAATAAAATATCATTCATAAAGGCAGAATCAAATGTTTGATTTTGAGAATCCATTTCTTGTACAGCTTCCTCATGAATGACATCAACATTTTCTTCATTCATAGGATGTGGTTCATCTCTAGTATCTTCTGCATTTCTTTCTTCACATTCTTCTTGATGTGCTTCAGTGGCATCATCAATTACATCATCATCATCATTGACATCACTTTCTTCACTTGATGAGCTTTCAGAAACATCATCCTCACTTTCTTCATCATTTTCTACATCCTCAATTAGATCATTTGGATCTATTGGTTCTTCTTTAGTTAGATGAAAGTGTGGCTGATTAATATCAACTTCATCCATTGATACATTTCTGATATAATCAAATACTGGAATGTTTTGAGCACCAGTGATCATTGCCAGTCTTTTGTAAGCAACCTCTGACATGTGCTCTAACTGTAACTTTCCACTGTTAACATCTTCAGCATACAAATCTGGATTTGCCTCATTAATGAGAAGTTGGATGAATCTTGGGTACATCAAGTATTTATCCCTCACTCCTCTTTCAAGATTGAAAATGAAACCATTCATTATCCACTTAGACATATTGAATCTTCTATTTGTAGATAATGCAATAATAGGAGATGCAATGTCTACAGGGAATGAATCCCAACCAGCACTTCTTTTAGACATGTAATGTTGAAAGATATAGCATAAAAGCTTCCAATGCTAAAACACTCTAGCTCTGAAAAATTGCTTTTTGGGAAAATGATCTTGATGACCCATTTGTAGAAAAACCTCTCTACATTCATTCAAAGAATATTCTGATAAGTCTTCAGGATCATTGTCACCAAGTCTTAGAGCTATTCTGATTGCTTCTTTAGATACTTCAAGCATTCTTTCTGTTGTAATCATTCCTTCATCATCTCTTTCAATTGAGCAGTTCTCTAGAATCTCTAATCATTCTTCCATTGATCATTGGTCTTGCACACATAGCATATACATACTTTGTTCTGAGCAAAAATCTGATAATTTCTTCATATCCAATTGCTTCTCTGTTTTCATCATTTAGAAAAGCAGCCACATTATGCTTTGGCTCAAATTTTAATTCTACCATCTGCAAACACAAAGAAAGTATAATGAGAACATTGAATATTGATTAATGAATTCTATTTCTACATATGAATTTTTAATTTTAATTGATTTATTTTATTTTATTTTATTTTATTTTATTTTTTATTTTATTATTTTTTATTCAAAATTAAGACAGACTGTTCATCTTCTTCTTCTTCGACTATGGAATACCGACTGAGTTCAACATCAACAAATCATTTTCACTTTAAGATCAAAACATTACATCACTGTACTCGAAAATGAGTTCTTATCAATAATCCAGTATCAATTATTGATATGATACTCAATTGATCAGATTAAACTTGGATTATATAGGGTTCAAACGCCCAAATAGCATTCAACCAACTATAACAATGCACTGATATAACCCAAAATTTATATATTTGAATCATAAACTTATGTTTTTATATTCAAATACAATCTATACTTAATGGATTTGATTCGATTTCAGATAAAATAAGGATGTGATGATACTCGACAGTCGCAAGTTTAGGGGTTAGGTTCTCAGAAATTTTGAGTGAAAATGAGAACAACGCATAAGTGTTCAATTTATATAAGTGAAATTTTTAGGCGTATGAGCCCTGTTTGGACGTATGATCCCTGTTTGGGCGTATGAATCCCTAAAATTCACTTATTTGTTAGACGCATAAGCACTGTTTGTGTGTTTTGAATAAGACGCATGGGAACTGTTCAGACGCATAAGCATTGTTTATGCGTTTTGAATCAAACGCATGGGAACTGTTCAGACGCATAAGCACTATTTAGGCGCTTTTGAACTGTTCAGCCGCATGGACTTTTTAAAATGTCTAACACTTGGAAATTTTAATACTGTGTAGACGCATGTCAAACGTCTAACACTTGGACAATGGAACCCATTACTATTTAGACGCATGGGATTATCTCAAACAACCAACACTTGTAATTTCCATAGATGTATAACTGTTTAGACGCATGAGAATAAATCAAACGTCCAACACTTGTATAATCCTGAAAATTTCATCATGCTCCTATTGAGGCGCATGTGCACTGTTTAGGTGCATGAGTTGACTTTCATGATTTAAACACTTGTGATTTCCAATTTCTTCACTTGCTCACTTTTTACCATTTAAATCCCCAAATTTTGAACTTTTTGCATATTGCACTTTCATTCATTTTAGACTCAACATAAAATCAAATATCATCTGATTTTCAACTTATGAAGCATATTTATTTGCAAAAATTATGTAGGTTCATATTTTATTTTCACATAAATTACATTTTCAATGTACACTAATACTTTGTACATAAAGCATCATCCTTTCGATTCAACATTTCAAATTTTGATTTTGATAATGAATATTTTCTGAGAACAACTCTTTCATTTATTACTCCCCCTAAACTCTTTCATTTGATAAGTTTCTTAGGAGAGAGAATAAGATCACACAACACATTGTGACATTGCCTTCACACACAAAGACATGCATAAAAGGAAAATGAAAATAGAATGAAAATCTAATATAAGCACATAAATGATGTCTGCAGAGAGATCATATTAATGAAGATCAGCACATTAAAATAAAATAAATGTGGATAATCATAGACAATGAATAAATCCTGATCAAGTGTGTTCCAGGTCAATGATATCACAGCAAAGGAGACACAAGATCTAAGGACAGACAATGAGTGTTTTTGACAAATTTATCAACTCACTTACTTTTTCAATTCTTGGATTGATTAGTGTTGATTTAGATATGACATGATGTAAAACATATAGAGACTAAGAGAGCTCAACTATCAACATGAAATGTAAGAAACAACACATGCTCAAATTATTACGTGAAACATAGATATCACCAAAGTTCATGTTACCTAGTTAATAGAGGATGATCATGGATAACCATTTGATCAGCTTTGACTATTCATTTGAATAGGTTGTGCACATTGGCATCTTTTTGCATCAAAAAGAGAATCCAGGTCTGTAATGATTACAACAAAGGATATCTCAGTACTTCAGGTCTATGATCACTCATAAAGAGAAGTGAAATGATGCTTTGTAACAGATCTCATGATTACACACCGTGTCAACAGGTGCGAGTGGTGTAACTTAACAAACATTCAATCTGATAAGCTAAAAACAACTCAAAAGTACTCAGATGGATACACATAAGCATGTATGTTTAGTTTGATCACAAGAATTACTTTCTCAGCATAATAGTCAGATATTGTCTACACAGCATATTTGATCATGTCTAGACTTATTAATGAGTGAAGTATGCAACTGATCTCATTAATGTACTATCATTTCTCACATATTGCAAAACATAATTCCTTCTAAAAGACTCTATTATTGTATTTGTGCTATATATTTCTGTATTTGATTTTTCTATGAAAAACATAAAATCACACACACACAAAATATAAACAGGCAATTAACAATGAGAGTATCACTTATTATGATCTTTTGATTTAGGGAGATCACATATGATTTATAAGACCAATTGATTCTACTAAATACTCAAACCGTCCTGGGAGGAAGGCTTTAGTAAATAGATCTGCCAATTGTTTTTCTGTTGCAATTTGAATCAATATGATTAATCCTTTATTCAGAGTTATCTCTAAGAAAATGATATCAAATTTTGATATGTTTTGTTTTTTAGTGTTGAACAGGATCAGTTGTTATGAACATAGCAGCTATGTTATCAATGTAAATTGGAGTTTTAATAAAATTGAACCCATAATCCAGTAATGGGTTTTGCAACCAAAGGATTTGAGAACATCCTACGGATGCAACAATGTACTCAGCTTCTACAGTTGAAACAGAGACATTTGTTTGTTTCTTATATTGCCACGAGACTAAACGGGGACCGAGAAATTGACACCCACCCAAAGTAGATTTTCTATCTTGACAGCATCCACCATAATCACTATCTGTATATCCATATAGTTGAAAGTTACCCTCGTAAGGATACCAAAGCCCTAGGCTGGTTTACCTTTGAGATACCTGAATATCCTTTTGACAGCAATTAAGTGAGATTCTTTCGGGTCTGATTGATACCTGGCACATACACAAACAACATACATAAAGTCAGGTCTAGATGCGGTAAGATACATCAAAGATCCAATCATTGATCTATATAACGTTTGGTCAATAGATTTTCGTTTTGAATCAGGTTCAATCTTGGTGTTAACATCTGCTGGAGTTCGTATGGACTGACAGTCTTGCAACATAAATTTCTTTAAGAGCTTGTCAACAAACTTTTCTTGATTGATGAAGATTCCACCTGTAGTTTGCTTGACTTGAAGTCCAAGAAAGAAATTAATCTCTCCCATAGAACTCATTTGGAAACGAGATTTCATGATTTCTTCAAATTCATTGCACAATTTTGGACAGGTAGAACCGAATATAATGTCATCAACGTACACTTGTACACATAAAAGATCATTATTATCCTTCTTTATGAATAAAGTTGGATCAATTTTCCCTCAAGTGTATCCATGTTGGATTAAGTGTTGTGATAACGTCTCATACCAGATTCTAGGGGCTTGATGAAGTCCATATAAATCTTTACTTAGCTTATATACTCGATGTGGAAGTTGTGCATCCTCAAAGCCCGGAGGTTGCTTCACAAACACATCGTCAGTGATAGGACCATATAAAAATGCACCCTTTACATCCATTTGATACACCATAAATTTCATGAATGACGCATAAGCCAGAAAAACTAGAATTGATTCAAGTCTTGCAAGTGGTGCAAACACTTCATCATAATCTATTCCTTCTTCCTGCGTGTATCCTTGTGCAATAAGTCTCGCTTTGTTCCTTATTACAACACCACAATCATCGGTTTTATTTCTAAATAACCATTTCATGCCAATTGCATTTTCTCCTTCAGGTAGATCCACCAAATTCCACACTTCTTGTTTGCGGAATGGAAGTAATTCTTCTTGCATGGCTTCTATCCAACCATTGTCCTTTAATGCTTTGGTAACATTTTTAGGAACAATTTGAGAAAGAAAACAAGAGTATAAGCATATGTTTGCTTGTTCTGATTTACTCCTTGTTGTTCTCTCATTCAATGAACCAATAATCTGAGAAATTGGATGATTCTTGTGAATACTAGATGTAGGAATCCCATCACATTGAACATTAACATCCAGATTTGTTTAATTCAAGTTGGAAAACTCATGTATCAAAGTAGAAGAATGTGGATTGAAGTTTGGAACTTGAGTAGGTGAATTGACAAAGTAATCAAAGTTACCTGTGTCAAATACATCACCAGAGATGGATGATGTTCCACACTCAAGTATCACAAACTCATTACCATCACTAGGAATATTTTGTGATTCTTCCTCATTAATTGACTCTGAATGATCTGAAACTGTATTTTCATGGATTTGTCTTGTTGAATCGTTGACAAATGACAAAAATGGGTAGTGTGAGTTTGAATCATCTGGGTCATCGGAATCTGAATCTTCACTGAAATATCCAAGATCTCCTCTTGAGTTCTTCTTATCTGTAGAATCAAGACAATTTGATTGATGAAACAAATTAGGTTGAAAAGAGTTTGATAATGAATCTAAGTCAAATAACCATGCAGGACCATTTGAAACCAATGGAAAAGAATTTTCCAAAAATTTAACGTTGAATGTTTCAAGGATTACATTTGTCCTAGAGTTGTAGACTCGATAGGCTTTCGAAACAGATGAATATCCAACGAAAAATCTATTATTGGATTTTGCTTCAAATTTGCCTAATTGATCACTTGAATTAAGAATCATCACAGGACAACCAAATGATTTTAAAAAAATTATGTTCGGTTTTCTGCCAAACATTAACTCATATGGAGTTTTCAGTTTATCTTTCACGATTAAGATTCGGTTCTGAACGAAACACGCAGTTGATATTGCTTCATCCCAAAAAGTTATAGGAATTTTTGCATCAGCTAACATATAACGAGCAGCTTCAATCAGTGTTCTATTCTTTCTTTCAGCAACTCCATTTTGTTGAGGAGTTCTAGTAGCACTGAACTGATGAGCTATCCCTTTCTGTGCACAAAACATTTCAATTTTAGCATTTTTGAATTCCGTTCCATTATCCCTTCTTATTATCTTCACTTTAGATTCTAATTGATTTTCAACTTTAATGATAAATTCTTTTAGTAAATCAGCTGTTTTAGATTTGGCATAAAGAAAGAAAACCCATGAAAATCTTTTGTAGTCATCAATGATAACTAAACAATATGATTTTCGTCCAATACTCTTGACGTTTGTTGGTCCAAAAAGGTCCATATGTAACATCTGAAGAGTTTTGGATGTTGAGTTTATAGGCTTGGACTTATAAGACGCTCTGTGTTGCTTTCCTTTCAAACATGCTGAGCAGTGATCATTTGTTGCAAACTTCTTAGATGGAAGTCCAATGACATGATTCCCTGCTACAAGCTTGTTCATATTCTTGAAATTTGAATGACCGAGACGTCTATGCCAAAGCTGGCTTTCATCATTTGATGCCTTAGCAATTACGCATGTTGTTTGAGTTGAAGGATCAACTGAGACATATCCAATTTGTATACATCTCTATCTCTCTCAGCTGTAACAATCACCCAATCTTTGCTTATTTTGAAACCTGGCTTCAAAACATAGCAAAATGAATCATCAAATAGAACAAAATATGATTTGTCACATATTTGAGATAAGCTTAAAAGATTAAAGTTCAATTGTGAACAAAAGTTGACTTTATCAAAGCTTATTATCCTATTGGATATTGTTCCTTCTCCGGTTATTTTTCCTCCAGCATCACCACCAAGACGACATGAGTTCCATCTTTTGACTTAAAGTCTTGTAACAAGGCAGTATTGCCTGTCATGTGCCGACTACACCCACTATCCACATACCATGTATTGATTGGTCTTTTTGGGCGTACCTGCACTACAAGAAAGTTAAGTTAAGATATCTACCCAAGCTGAGATGGTCTTGGGCTTTCCAAATGTATCAACAATTTAAATTGTTTATAATGGAGATTATTCAAATGAGGTTTATTTTTGATGAATTTACCAATTTTATTTTGAAAGGTGTTTGATTTATTTTTGTGAACATTCATACCATTTGATTGATCATCTTTTGAAATGTATTGATGACTAATATTTTATTAGTCATCCTTACAGATCTTGGTATGAAGTGTTCTTGCTTGTTATGTTTTGAGCTCACATAATTGTTCTTAGGAAAAGATCTCAAACCTACATTAGGTATTCTTTGAAATCCATTAGTTTGATTTCACAAATATTGTGGATTAACAAATCCTTTGCTCATGTGTGATTTTGCAAAGTTTCTTGTGAGAGATCTATTTCTAAAGTAACAATTTGCAGTGTTATGAGTCTTTTCATCACAATAAGTACAATATTTGTTATAATAACAATCTGATGTCGAATGATTTCTCATGTCACATATGTGACAGTACTTGTTGAAGTAGCACTCAGCAGTATTGTGATTTTTCATATCACAAATTTCACAATACTTTTGTGGAGTTAAAAAAACTTTTTGTTAACTTTTGACAATGACATAATGTTTGATATTGGTGTCAAATAGTTAAACTGTTGTCTTTCATTTTTCACAGTATGATTTTGTGTCAGATTATTGTTCATTTGTTTATCATGAACTTCCTTCTTGAATGTATTAGGAACAAATCTTTTTGCTACAGCGCAAGTCTTTGAATCTGAACTAGATTTTAGATCAGAATGTGATTTGTTCATAATATTTGCTTTATATTTGAAAGAGAATTCATATTTAACATACCCGCTCACACAAATTTTATTAGTTTAAGCTTTGATATTTGATTTGTTGTTTTAATCAAATTTTCTGAACTTTTGTTTTGTTCAGATGTTGCTTTTACAGATTTCTTTCTTCTTCTTTTATTTTTTGATTTAGAAGAACTTGGTTTGTTTTCAGATTGAACATCATAAGAAGAAGATTCCTTTCTTATTGAAATTGTTTCATATTGATGGTGTTTGAATCTTCTCATGTTCCTATCTGTTGTTTATCCTTGTTTTGAACTCTCACTTCTTCTATTACATCATGAATTTGATTAGAAGAGATATTTTGGTTTGGTTGTTTTGGTTCATATGATTTTATCTTTACTGGATTACCATTTTTGATTTTTTCTTGATCTTTTTCAACAAACAATTGAACATTTTCTTTTTCTTGTTCTGCATTCTTATTTTTGATCTGGAAGGCTTTATGTTTTGCTTTATTTTCAGGTGAATGATCATGAGTATTGAAGTTCTCTGGTAGTATGTTTGTGATAGATTCAGGCATAGGTTCATGAGTGAAACCTAACCCTATTTTTTGTTTATCTTTTCTTTCACTAATTAGTTTTTCTACTATCATTTTTGAGCTCTTTACTTTTGCCAGATCAACTTGAGTTGCAGCATGTGCTATTTTTTCTTGTTTAAGATTCTTGGTCATCTCTTCTAGTTGTTTTGTAACAATTTCTAAATCTTTGATTGTTTTGTTCCATGAAGTTTGAAGAGAGATAATCTTTTGATCTTTTATGATCAGATTTATGTTGGTTATGCATAGATTCCTCTTGTTTTAGCTTTTCATAGATTTTGAATGAATAGTTTCTGTAGTGTTCAACATGTTCATAGCATGATTTGGTGCAAAGCTTTTCTCTTACTTTTGATGGTATTTCAGGAAATTTTGGAACTGTGGTTTGAGGTTTGAAGTAGAAGTGTTAACCTTTGGTTGATCAGACTGGGCCATTAGAGCTACTTCGTCTGTATCCTCCTTAGGATCAGACTTGTCACTCCAATCATAGTCATCTTCCTCTTCATCACTTTCCACTTTTGGGTCATTGTTTTCTGATCAATCTTCTTTTTAATTCTGCAATAAGAGATCAACTTGAATATAAATCATTTGTAAACTGATCTGCATATGCACTCCAATCATATCCATCTTTTATGCTGACTACTAGTGCTTTATTTGTTTCATGAGATGATTTGGTTTCATATTTACGCTCTGGCATAGGAAGACTTTGATAAGGCTTTTGAAAAGTCTTCTTAGCTTGTTGAAACCTTTGATTGCTTGAGCTTGATTGAGCACTTGCTCCATTATTCCTTGGAGCTTTGCATTCTCTTGAAATGTCCATAACTGTTATAATTAAAACATCTAGCTTTTGACTTGTCAAATCCAACAGTCTTGTTTGCACTTGGTTTGTATTTCTTGTTGACATAAGAATGTTTTTGAGTCCTGTAGGCAATCATCACCATCTTCCAGTTTAGGTCAATCTCTTCAACATCTTCAGGATCCATCTCAAATAAATCCCACAAAACAAAATCTAGTTGAGTTAAATGGCTACCTTGATATGCTTGAAAGCTGGCCATAAACGCAGTGAATGCAGTTTTGGACTCTTCATCCTCTAACAGGATATTAATCACATCTTTAACTTTGCTAGATTTAGCAGAGTTAGATGATGAAGAAGTCTCTATTTGAATATTTGTTGATTGGGACTGTGGTTTAGGAGGAGATTGAGAATGAGACTGAGTTGTATAAGTAGGTGCACTGGTAAATGATGAGTCAGTTAAAAATTTTGCTCCAACAAACAGATCTCCCTCTTCTTCAGGACGTTTCTCACTCTTTGCCATGAATGCATTCTCTATAGTGGTTGCAGAAGAAGCAACAAACTCATATTGAGACATTGATGCTGCTCTATCATCGTTTCTTGAGCTTTCATCAATCTCCACTGATTCTATTTTTGCAATAAGAAGATCTAGATCCATTGGAAACTTCTCAGTATGCTTTAGTAGAGTTACAGTTTGTTTCCATGATGATGGTAAAGCATTGAGTAGACTGAGATTTAAATCTTCAAGATTAGGTTTGATACCAGCTGTTGACATCTCAGTTATGAGTTGAACAAATCTATTCATCATCTGATTTATTGTCTCTCCAGACAAATGTTGAAACAATTCTAATTGTCTTTTCAGCTTTTATTTCTTTAAATTTTGAATCTCCTTACCTCCTTCACAAATGATCTTCAATGCTTTATATAGTGTATATCTAGTTTGATATGCATCAAGCCTTGTAAGAAATTCCAAAGGTAGTCCTTTACACATCAATGAATAGGATTAATATCATTCTTAACTTTTTTCAGATCATCTCCTTGAAGATCATCTTCTGGATAAGGTTCTGGAGAATCTTTAGTGTACACAAACACTCTGTCAGGTCCATCAGTTATTATAGGAATGTATGGTCCTTTTTCTATAGATTTCCAAAGATCAGTGTCAATGGAATTAAAATGTTGTTTTAGCCTAAGAGACCAATTTTTGAAATCAGCTCTAGTTTTAAGTTTTGGAACTCTGTTTTCAGAATCTTCTGATTTCACCATTTTTATATTTTTGTTGTTTTCTTATATTTTGAATTTTTAAAAAAATTGAAAAAGTGTTCAAAGAATTTTATTTTTTTATTTTTAAAAAAATTCTAAGTATCAAGGTTGAAACGTGTGAACAGTATTCAAACACCGCAACATTTGATGCGCTAAGTGAGAGTTGTCTAAGGGAATGCCTTAGAAATTTTTTTAAAACGCCTAAAATTGATGCGTGTGAACAGTTGTAAAACGTTTGAAGAGTTGTGATGGGTCTACACAGTGTTGATGCGTCTACACAGTGTTGTTGCGCTACGCAGTTGTCAAACGTCTAAACAGTTCAAATACTTCTCAACAATGATACGTATGAACTCTCGAACAGCGATCAAACGTCTGAACTGAAAACGTCTACAGTGTTGGTGCGACTAAACAGTAGTCAAACGCCTAACACTTAACTTCAACCCTAATGCGTCACATTCATCATGTTCATATGAAAATAACAGACTCAAATCTTCTGAATTCTTTAAATGTTGATGAAATCAATTGAAACTTTTCAATTAAGCGAGTTTTATGCCGATAAACATTCTTCAAATATCAATTTCTTCAATGTCAACAACAAATCACTCAATTTTTTAAATTTCAGTTCGAAAACTTCAACTCTTCTTGGAATAACAAATTCAACAAATTTACTTCAATTTGATCAATTGAACTGCGAATTGTGCTTCAAATCATGTTTCTAATGATGAAACACAACTGAAATTCACAAATTTTCAATTGAAGTGTATCTCAATCACAGATTCAGTGAGATTATTCAGGTTTTTAAGTTCAATAAACTTCAAAAAAATCAATCACTAATAGCTTACCAATATACCATTTGATAGGATCAAATGAATCAATCTATGATGATTTATGAACACAATTCAAAGAAATTCACACAAAGTAATCAAATCAAAACAAGATATCAACAAAATTCAAGTTTTCATTAATATCAAGCTAAGACAATTACAAGTATGAAAGCAGGTTCGAATCTCTCTCTATCTACCTGCAACTCTAAGCTATTTATACTGAAAACCAAAAGTAAAGGAACTAACAAATTACACAAATAGTCCCTATACTATTACAAAATATTAATCGACAAATAAAGACAACATGTTAATCTTTCTTAGAGCACTTAACAGTTGTCATGATATGAGCCTTAATTTTCAGATTACAAATGATAATGTTAAGGTTATATTCCGCTGTGTTTTTCATAGTTTAAAAGGTTAAACAAGTTTGACTAAGGTCCAACAAACCCAACAAGAAATACTTATCAATTTTCTTTGGGGTAATGCAGGTGAACATTTATAATGAATGCTAGGGTTTGAGCATTAAACATGTTAGGAACTTGTATTTAAACGAAATACAAACTGATTAACGTGTAAACCAAACCAAATAGTGCGGCATCCTATTTGATTGGCGATCCAATCAGTGAGAACGCACGTTGAAATAATAAGATATCGAATCTAACGTTAACAATCGATTAGCAATTGATCTATTGCGTTCTATGAACTTGGAGTACAAGCTTGGAGGCTTCTGGACGGCTAGGGTGCGTTTGGAGTCGAATAGGAATCAATTCTTACGTTTTTTTCACGAATTAGGTGGTATTTAGAGGTAGTATTGCTCAATCGGGCGACTGAACCACTAGCATGGTTGATTCATGCCATTGAGCCATGCGTTTGATCCATTCGCACGGCTGAGTGTTCAGTCGTGCGCCTGAGTCAGTCGCATGAAGTTGTTCAGGCGTATGGACTATTTAGGCGCATGGACACTTAGTCGCATGGCCATTCGGACGCAAGACCACTATTGGGGCGCATGGTCCAGTCGGACGCATGAGAACTTCACTTCACCAAGTTTGAGTGTATTCAATGTTATAACATTATGCATAACACTTCAAACAATCACAAACCTATATAATTACATCAATATGCGTTAATCAACTCATTAATGAAATATTAAACATTATAAACACAACGAAACGTTCTGTATTTCATTAAGTACCCAATAGTTACATAAGTGTAAGACATATCACATTCAGATAAGGATCTAGGTACATATATGTATCAACAAACTCCCCCTGGACCTAGATCTATCTAATGTCTTACCTTCTGCATCACCTCTTCATACATTTTGTACTTTTCCTCTCTTGTGACTCCTGCATGTATCTCGAACGCTAAGTAGAGTCTTATGACTTTTTGGAATTGGAGGGCTTGTACAATAACTTGTGGGTCATAGAATAGTGGCCAGTTGTATAATGTGTAAACATCATTATCAGACAAGTTAGTGACCCACATTGGGTCAAACACCCTGATGGTATTCGTCCGTCCCTCTTTATTTAGAACTATGACCGCCTCCCTGGTTCTCCAATCATAGTACCACCACTTTAAGTGTGGAGTAAAGTCCTGAGGCATTTCCCTGAGAGGGATTCTTGACATTGTTCTTGGTGGACTCCACTTCAGCACAATCTTGGGCTTACAGTTATAGGATCAACTTCAGAATTTCTGATATACCTCGTAGGTTGTTGAGGTTTGAAGTTGACCCACCTGGTGTGGTACTCTTTCTTCAGGGTAGCCTCAAACCAGCCTGACATCTTTCTTGGGTCAGCATATAATAACTTCAGTTTCGCCAGCTGAGTGAGCTCAAAACCAGGTAGAGTCTTTAGATCATGTGGAAATCTAAAGTACTCTATGCCGTTTTCCCTCTTTATTGCATAAATATTTACATCCTTGAAATGTGCCCACGCAATACTCCTGCCTGACACCTTATGATGTTTCTTCACTCTGTAGAGTTTGGTGTAGACATTCTGTTTAGGAGCTGCGCGTTGGGCTCAGATTTCATCAAAACAAGCAGCCCATTCCGCCTTTCTGATATCAACATCATCGTTTGAGGCTTGGGCTTTTCCTTCAATCTTCTCTGACTCCTTCTCCATCTGATCCAATACCTCAAATGTATCACTAACTAGGGATTCACCCAGATTGGGGACCACATTTCCCTCGTTGTCAGTGTACTGAGGATAGTGCTCTGTTGTGATGTCTTCTATCTCTATCTCATCAATGTCATTTAGCTCTTCTTCACTTGTAGACTCAAAAGTTGGAGCATCCTTAATGATCTCATCTAGGTTTAGCTTGAACATTTCAGCCAGTTTCTCATTTGAAAGATCATGAATTATTTCCCCTTCTTCAAGGGTATAATGCACAGATCTCCTGACGAACCCTGTAGATCAAGAATCATAGTCAATTGAGTCTTGACCTGCTGAAGGGGAGCAACATCAAATTCGTCCATTTGAAATTTTGAATCTGCATGTTGTAAACATGTAACACATGAAACATTAGTTAGTAATCAAGACAGAATACATTAATCTTAATATAAACATCAAATACATAAGTTTAATACATGATTCAAGTACAAAAGCTATCAAATACATAATCTTCTAATCATTACTTTTATCTTGAATCACTGGATCATCACTTGGTGCGGCAGAAGAGGAAGCTCGTGGTCATGATTTCTCTTTGATCTTCTTTCTTGACCCTGAGCTGAGGCAGATGCAGGTGCATCTCCTCCTTCATCATCATCATCCTTCTGCCTGTCCTTTGTCTTTTCTTCCTCATTCCCTTCATCATCATCACTCTCTTCATCTTCTTCCTCATCATCATCCTCACCCTCATCACTATCTCCTTCCTTTATCTTCAGAGGCCCATCTTTAGTTCCTTTGAGCTTGAGCATAATAGACTTTTTAGCATCCTCCAACTCCTCAATCTTCTTTGCTGATATGACTCTATGCGGTTGGAGTTGGGCAATCTCTTCGCTCTGAGCGGCCATTTGCTGTGTCTGCTGCTCAATCAGCTGAGCCTGTTGAGAGATCTGCTAGGACTGAGCAGCTGTGAGATCTGCCAGCTGACAAATCTGCGCAGTCTTCTTGTCATTGGCTGCTAACAGGTGCATCACCATCCGGTTCAACGCTCATAGCTATTCCTCTACCCCAATGGGAGGTAGAGGTGTTCCGTATAGGTGGGTGGGATGTGAATATGGCCCAGCTTGGTGGCTAGTGGTAGTAGTGGTGGTAGTGGTGAAGATTGGGTTAGGTCTAGATGATAGTGGTGGTGATGTAGGTGTGAATGATATGGTGGTGGATGGGATATATTTAGTGGTGGGTGGTGTGGTGACAGTGGTAGGGGGTGTGGGAATGGTAGTGGCTGCTGTGGAGGTGGTCGTGGTGGTGGTTGTGGCTGTAGAGGTGGTTATGGTAGTGGCTGAGGTGGTGATGTAGGTGTGTCTGCGCTTCTTTTTCTTCATGCCATGGGGCTGAACCATCCTTTTCTTCCTCGATCCTGTCAAGGAGGATGCCCCCCTAGAACACGGCTGGACGGCTCTGGAGCATAGGTCTCAGTGGCAGTCTCTCCCGATCCACTGGGGCGTTCACCAACCGCCCGGAGTCCAGGTTATGTGGGAACGACTTTGCTTCCCATAGTCCTAGTCAGTGGCTCCTCATCTGACTCCTCATCATCCTCAACGGGTATAAAATCCTGGTGAAACATAGCCGACTCTGCTATATCTCCAGTGGGGACAGATACTGGAGGTGTACTATCAGTCGATGTGCCCTCGGTGGAATGGGCATGGTATCTCCAGCATTCCCGCTGTCATCATCATCAGAGTCATCGGAGGGTAGAGCAATCTGCACAACATCAGAATCACTATCATCGTGACGCCACCTCCTCCGAGCTGGCACCACATAGTCCACACGGGCCAGATGCCCGAACTGTCTCCTGACAGAGGGTTTCACCTGCTTCCCCCTATACACCTTCATCCGGCCTAAGGTGGTATCATCCATCACCTCGAGCACTACTACATCTTCCTTCTCCTTTGGCAGGGAAGGGAGCTTCTGGTCTATAATCATCTGCATTAATCGGGGGTACATGCAGAAGCCCTCCTTCTTTTTCCCCTCAATGTTCTCCACTAAGTAGGAGAAAATCATCCTAGAGAAGCTGAACGGATGGTTCAGCACCAACGCTACATAGGCGTTCTGGATCTGATCTGACAACTCATCAAATCCTCCCTTCTTGGACGCTATGCACTTCAGCAGTACGTGAGCAAGGTACTTGAACGGGACATAGGTTGCTTTTGTTGAGCACCCCTGCATTGATGTCCCCAGAATACTTAGCTCGAAGAAAACATTCTTTGACAGTAAGGGGGTGTAGTCTAGTAGGACAGTCAGCATCTTCCCCCAACTGCAGCACACTCCTGAGATCTTCCTCTGTGATCTCAATCGCCTCTCCAAAGATAGTACTCCTAATACAGTGAGGCTCAGAAGATCCATCAACTACTGCACCTTCCCAGAAGGCCTGCTGTATAGAATGATATGGAGTACATGGAGCTGATATAGCATGTGCAATTCTCGATCTCCTTAGAAAGGTGAGAATGCCAGAAAAGTCTGAAGCATTTCTGGATGACAGATCCAGATGAGCACATATGTTGTGCTTCGTACTCATTGTCCATCGACTTGCCATCTGTTACACAATGAAAGTAAATATTAGTATCCATTGGCTAAGAATTTCTTGAATCACATGGACTTGAAAACCTTCTTTTCTATCATGTGGATGAGGTTGTGCGACTGAGATCAAGTCGTGCACATTAGCAGTGCGACTGAACTCCAGTCGTGCGAATTAACCCATACGTACGACTGAGTGTGCTACTAGACTCATGCGTATGTAAACTCATGTGGTTACACCATTCGTGCGACTGAACTCATGCGCATGGTTCGGTCCTGTGGTTTAGTTAGTCGCACACATCAGTCATGCGACTGTGGTTCATCAACCTGTCCATTCGCATGTTGTTCTTACTGTTCAATTCAAATTCAATTTTTTACCAATTTTGAATTTTAGACTTTGTGCTTTGGTTCATTAGACTCGCAATCTACTAGCTTAACACCTAACTTCTTTAATTTCATCAGTTTACGTCGTTTAGTTAGGTTATTTGAACACAAATGTTATGGTTTTTCTAAGGAGTCCGATTGTCCTCATTATGTATCAATTTGAGTGATATAAAAATGGTTCTACACCGCAAATTACCTGTAAAATCAGTGCAAATGGTCAGTACTCGAGAATCAAGAGTTTACGATGATCAAATGAAATTTGGGCAGAGTAACGTTAGTCGTGCGAATTAGGGCAAATTTTGGAGTGGTGAGTCTCTGCGACAGATTCACCCTATTTTACTTAGCCTAACTTCAATCATACGACTGAGCTAATACGCACATTTCATTCGGGCGAATGGGCCTTAATCGTGCGATTGGTTCAGTTGGCCCCCTTAGTCGTCCGACTGGAGTATAGTCGTGCGACTTACTCATTTGTTCGCTCTAAAACATCCGGCTGGTTCATTCGTATGGGCCATTCGGTTGAATGGTCCATACTTATGGTCCATTCGTACGATAGCTCCCATTCGCATGATATGTCCATACTCATGGTCCATTCATGCGAATGGGTCATACTTATGAAATTTCTGCATTTCTTACCATTTGCCATTTAAGCCTTCTTTAAGCTTTAGAATTAACATTATATAGATTTGATCATCTCAGACATGATCCTTTTATCTGAAAACTTTTGATCACCACAGACGTGATCATTTTAAACACTTTGTCACCTCAGACGTGACCCATTTAGGTGAATTAATCCCTTACTGAATTCAAAGATGTAGTCCGACAAAAAGTAAACTGAAATAACTAAATAAGTAGAAAATTAAACTAATGTACAAAAATTAAACTTGTTTTTAACTTTTTCTGAGAGGTAAATCCTAAGATAAAAATCTACTCGATTCATTTCTGGAATAGGCAGCTTCTATTAGTTTGACCATACCTCGACCAAATCAATTTTGGAATCATACAGGCAAGTCAAATCATTTAGGACTTGTTATCAAAACCATTTGATGCTCACTTCTCGGTTTCATCGAGAGTCGTTAGCATATTTAGGAAATCATACTGGTACTATTAGATTCCACATTGATTTGGACATTCAAGAATTTGTATTCACTATGATTGTCAGTATATTTGCCCTCTTAAATCCATACACAGACTTTTGACACAACTTGGTGATAGTTTAAGGTTTATTATTTCAACCAACATTTGTGGATCCCACGCTTATATGATAACCAACATTCCTCAAGAGCTTTTGAGCGGTCTACGGGCATTTTGACAAGAAGAGACTATTCTTAGAGCTTTCAAAGAGAAGCCAATCCTCAGGTCAGTGCCATCGCACAGCAGAGAGGCGGCAATCAACAATGAATTCTAGAATATCTAGGTTATTCTTATCCTCAGGTCAGTGCCATCGCACAGCAGAGAGGCACACAACCTATTTTCTTGTTAGAGCATCGTTAATTTCTTTAGCACATAATGCACCAACAACATAAGTTATTAGGTTGATAGCATTTGCTTTTTTTCGTGCTTTGCTTTATTTATGGTCATCCGCACAGATTTGTGGGGTTTACATGCTCGTTACCCCTTATTGCAATATTGTTGATTATGTTAACCAGTGATAAAATGGGAGTCCACAGTTAGTTGAACAACTTAATTTGATCTTGAGATCACGAGTCAGGTCGAATCATCTATTGTGTTGAATATACCGACATATCATTTGCGGTCTAGCAACCTCTAGGTCTACTTTCATTGTGTTACCTTAGTAGATACAAGTTTTTCTATCATATTTCCTTTTATATTACTCAGACTACACAAACTTAGACTTTGAATTTTGCATCTTTTCTAAATTAAATATTAAAGTCCCTCTTGATTTGTTCCTGTGTACTATCATTTTCCAAAGTTTTTGAATCGGTATCACAGATACGATCTACCTTCGGTCAGCTAGCCTCTCCTTCTCTTCTCTTTTTTATTTTTTTATTTTTTTATTTTAATGTTACTGGCTGACCTATCTCCGCGTAAAATTCGTAAATCATAACCGATTTACATATTTAGGATTTTAATAGATAGCTAAATAACATGAATTGATTTAAAACAAAGTAGAATAAATAGAGAAAATAAAAAAAAATAGACTAAACTATATAGGATCTTTTTAACGCCGTTGATCTTTAACACTAGAAAACGTGGTCTATCAAAAGCTTTTGTATAGAGGTCAGTGTTGAAAATCCATATTTAATTTTACCACATCGATTAAATTCTTTTCAAAGCAGTCTCGTATAAAATGATATTTTATACCGATGTGTTTGGTCTTAGGATGTTGTACTGGATTTTTAGTTACTGCAATTGCAGCCGAGTTATCAACATAAATAGGAGTAGAAGAGAAATTTAAACCGTAGTCCCGCATTTGCAGTTGAATCCAAATGATTTGAAAACAACAACTTGCACCTACAACATATTCGGCTTCACTGGTTGACAGCGCAACGAGGTCTGCTTCTTACACTGCCAGGTCACTAATCTCCTCCCAAACAATTGACACCCTGCTGATGTAGACTTGTAATTCATCTTGCAGCCCCCGTAATCTGAGTCACTATACGCCATGAGCTCAAAGTCATCATCAGGAGGATACCACAACCCAAGTGTGGGTGTGCCCTTCAGATAACGAAATATCCGCTTGACCCCGATCAGATAGTTAACCTTTGGCTTAGCCTGATATCTAGAACATAGACATGTAGCAAACATGATACCAGGTCTAGAGGCAGTAAGGTACATGAGAGATCCAATCATTCCTCGGTACATTGTTGCATTTACCAGATCTCCATTTTCATCAGGTGCTATATCATGGTTTGTGGCAAGTGGAGTTCCAGCTGCAGAAGTATTCTCCATGTCAAACAACTGAGTATGTCTCCCACATACTTGGTCAAATGTAGAAAATCCCTTTGGGTGTCTCATCCACCTGTAACCCGAGAAGAATTTCATTTCCCCCATGGCACTCATCTCAAACTCCGCCTTCATTACTGCTTCAAATTCTTTGCATAACTCTTTGTTCTTTGAACTGAAGATTATGTTATCGACATAGATCTGTACTAGCAGTAAGTCTCCATCCTTTTCTTTGATAAACAGTGTGCAGTCAATGACTCCCCTGCGAAATCCGTGTTTGACAAGATGAGTCGAGAGTTTCTCATACCAGGCTCTGGAGCTTGCTGAAGCCCGTATAAGGCCTGTGAAGTTTGTAAACTCTGTCCCGAGATAAGGATCTTCAAATCCTTCGGGTGACTGACATAAATGTCTCTCGAATTCACCATGAAGGAATGCACTCTTCACATCTAATTGATAGACTTTGATCTTCATATACGATGCATAGGCAAGGAAGATGCGGATGGCTTCCATCCTTACCATGGGCGCAAACACTTCATTATAATCAATCCCCTCGACTTGTCGAAATCCCTGAACCACCAATCGAGCTTTGTTCTTGATAATGACACCTTGGTCATCCTTTTTGCATTTCAAGACCCATTGGTGCTAATGACCTTAGCACCTTTAGGTCTATCTACGAGTGTCGATACACCTAACTTCTTGAATTGAACAAGTTCCTCTTGCATAGCACTCACCCATGCCTCATCATTCAGTGCTTCACTAACATAATTTGGCTCAGACTGTGAGACAAAGCACCGATAAGCACCATCGTGTATGTATCCTTTTTCCATTACCGAGGCATAATCAGCTGAGTACAACTGATTTCTAGTCTGTACTCCTCATCTGACATTCCCAATGACATTGTCTAAGGGATGATAGACATTTAGACGAGATCCTGGAGTGGTAGGAACAACTACCTCAGAGCCAAAATTATGAACGTTGGTTCTGCATCGGAGGTAGAAGGAGTTTGAGGTTCAAAAGTCAAAGAGGCATCACTGTTAGGTGTTTGTGGACTTTAGGAATTGGAACATGTCTATCCTGATTGTTCTGGTCAATCTCTTCAGCTTCATCTTCTGAGGAGTGACTGTCTTCTAGTGCTCCCCCTGAGTGATGAGATGATTCTCCCTGTGAACTCCATGATGTTGAATCGAGATATGGTGTATTCAAGATATCATACATCATTCGTGTAGCTAACTCGTCATCAGAAGGAGATATAGGGATGTTGAAGGACATGAAGAATCCATCATAGTCAAAAAAATAAGCGGGTCCTTTTCCAGTAGGTGGTGTGGTATATCTCTGAACATCAACATTACATCACACTTCTACTAAACCAATGAGTTGTTGTAAACTCTCTGGTTTGGTATGTTGTTTCCTAGGAAGATCCCTTCAGCAGCCTTCTCACTGAATTTCCCTTCTTGAGTCTTCTTCAGAAGTGTGCACGGCGCGCCAAATGGTTGAGATACTCCAGATTAGGATTACGTCGTTGTAGTAACTCGTAGCAGGTCTTGCCGTTGTGCTTGACTACCAGAACTCGATTTAATGTATAACATGCATTTGCCACCGCCTCGTTCCAGAATTGGATAGGCAGTTTCGAGTCTGCTAGAGTTGTCCGTGTTGTCTGTATCAAGCTTCTATTCTTCCTCTCAGCAACACCATTCATCTGAGGTGTGTAGGGAGAAGTGAACTGGTGCATAGTTCCCTTTTCTTACAGTAAGCCTCCATCCATTGATTCTTGAATTCAGTCCTGTTGTCTGAGCGTACATGTCTCACCTTCAGCTTGTAGAGAGATTCCAGTGTGGTTACTAATTCCTTGAATGACTCAAATGTCTCTGACTTGGACTTCAGAAACAGTACCCAAAGAATCTTAAGTAGTCATCAGTAACCATATAACAGTACAAGTCACCAGCAATGCTCTTTGTATTGACTGGACCAAACAGATCCATGTGAAGAAGTTCAAGAAGAAGCTCGATAGAATGAACTTTCTTTTCCTTATGAGTCTTTTTTGTCTGTTTGCCTTTCTTGCATGCTACACAGAAATCAGGAAGTTGGAAATTTTTGACATTAACCTCTCTCACTAGATCCTTCTGAATCAAGTGATTCATCTTCCGTTGACTTATGTGTCCCATTCTCCTATGCCAGGAAATGGAGTCCTTCTAAGTGGCTTTTGATAGAAAGCACTGAACTTCATGATCCGTTGTAGAAGCCATTAAGACATCCAAAACATAAAGGTCTTTATATCTTGAAGCAGTCATCAGAACTTGGTCCTCCGGAATAACATAGTCTTTCTTTAGGACGTAACACTTCTTGTTGGCGAACATGACTTGAAATCCTTTGTCACATATTTGGGAAACAGAAAGTAAGTTGTTTTGAAGTTGTTGAACGTAGTTCCCTTTATCAAACTTAACTTTCTGATTTCCAACCTCTCTTGGGTTGTGATGTAACCTCCTTTGTTCCCAGCAAACGAAACATGCCCTCCTTTAATCTATCTGACATTTGATAAGAGATTGTTGTTCCCTGTCATGTGCCTGGATGCTCCGCTATCAACAATCCACGTGTTAGTCTCAGAACTGTAGCGAACACCCTACACAGTCAGTGACAACAATAGTTCATGTCAGGACCCAAGCCTTAACTGGCTTGGGTTCCTGAGACATCACATATCACAAACTCAACCCACTGACTCTTTGAGGTTAAAGATTGATCGGAATATGGTTTGTCCTTATTTTCAGGCACTGAGAAGGTTTTTTCTTTCCATAAACCAGATTTGTGTAAGGCCTGTTTGTGATAAACAAACGACTGGTTGATGGATTGAACTTTGGGTTCATTAGCTCCTTTTGGAGGTGTCACAGAGTTCCTCTTAGAACAGGTAGATGTTGATGTAGAAAGTTCAACTTTCTTCCTCGGTGTCTGGTAATAAGGACAGTGAGATGCTATGTGACCATACTGTCCATAATTATAGCAGGATCCGCTTTAAACTTTATGGTTTCTATGTTTTGGTGGAGATGTAGATGTCACACTATTGACCTTGTTCTTTTTGGACTGAGACACTTCTTGGTTAGAGGTATGAATTGGTTTCACAAACTTAATTGCTTTTTCTGGTTTAATCTTTGATCTCTTGTTACCTAGACTGTGACATGATGCACGTGATTGATTAGGTTTTATGGACCTTTTGGGTTCTGGTTTGACTTTGTTTGACCTTGACTTTAATTTTACCCTTTCAAAATCTTTTTCCAGGTTTACACAAGGCATCTTTCCTATTGCCTTTGAAGTGGCCTCCTTCTTTTTAGACTCAGATTCAAATGATTGACTTATGGAATCGGATCACTAACCAGAGGAGTGGATACCACGTGATCCTTGATGGGGTTATTATTAATTGGTTTACATTTGGTGTTCATGAAGGTCTCAGGTGGTGGTGGAACCATTTGTATCCCAGTCCCTCCCCATTATTCCTCTCTGTTACTAGGTTTGGACAATGTGTGATGAGCTTGTCCAACTGTGCAGTTTGTGTTTTAAAGAATTGACTTCTACTTCTAAAACTGCCTTCTGTTTCTTAGTGTCCTCTAGGGAGTTTAGATAGTACCTAATGTCATTTGCTTGATTAAAAGCAACTTTTCAGTTTCCCTAAGCTGTTTATTCAATAGGTCTATCTTTTCCTTGCAATGTGCTCATTTGTTTCAAGACTCTATTAGCTTCTGTACACAGTTCCAAGTCCTTTACTAAGCTATTATTGATCTAATAACCTAGCAAATTTTGAATCGATGCTTTCTCTAAATTTATTACATTCTAAGCAAGCATGATTATTAAACAGTTTGTATGTGGTACTTACCCAGATGTAGAAGAAGAATCAGCCATGAGAACAGAGTCTGTTGATTTTAGTTCTGGTGATTCTGACGTTGAGCAGACTTTTCTTCCTCAGGCAGTGGTTGAAAACATTAGCAGTGTCTTCAGAATTTGACATCGTGATCTCTACTGCTATATCTCTTCACTTGCAGAATCGTTATCAATGTCTTCCACACTAGCTATATTAGACTCTCCTGGTGAGATGAACCGGAAGCTCCAGTCCTGTCCCTCATCCTCATTTGTAGTCAAGGCTTTGGGGTCCTTGTTTGATGAAGTAGAACTACTAGATGTGGATTTCTCCTGACGATTGAAAGACGAGAATTGATTCCCGTTTCCAGTCTTCTTTGGCTTCACACATTCCCTTTTGAAGTGCTCCTTTTCGCCACAGTTGAAGCAGGTCACCTTACTCTTGTCAAAGCCAAAAGTAGTGTCCTTAGTAGCAACCAAGTTTTGTCCGGTCTTCTTCACGAACTTCTTTGCTCTCCGTACAACACTTGCTAAGGCCCACATAATATCCATCCTTTCCAGTTTAGTCTCATCAACCTGCTCATAGTCCTCATCTTCCAGATGGTAGTTTCCAATTTTCCCAGCAACAAGTCCATCATAGGACCGGACCACTGCTGCCAAGAGATCCATGTGCTCTCGAGCTACTTCTACTGTCACGTTACCGAGATACTCAGTCTTCAGTCGTGTAGCATTTGCTTTAGATGCAATATATTGGGTACTAGAAGACCCTGACGAATCTGTTCCTGAAGGAGAGACTTGTGAAGGACCAAATGAATTTGACACAAAGGCAGTCTCAAGAGGTGCTCTAGACATCTTAACTTGAGGAGTGGCATTGTACAAAGCTGGATTCTGAGTATACGAAGACTTCTGAGCTCTATACTTCATCCTTAGTGCTTCTTCTCGCAGCTTTAGTATCAAATCATTGATGTCTAACTTCATAACAGTCCATTTTGTCTCAGATTTGAAAGAAAAGAAGCCAACTTTCTGGCAACCCGTTTGCAAAATTTGACACTTTATCTTCCATGGTAGTTTTGACACCAGTGTGTGCAGCTCGCTCATCAAATGGTAGAATATGTCAATTTCATCGTCTAAACTCTCACTTCCCATCAATGAAAAGTTGTCAAATTCTTTCTTCAACTCTTTTGCTTTAATGGCCTTCAACGAAGCATTCCCGTCATATCTTTTCTCCAATTCACACCCATAACTTCTTGGCTTGCTTATTTCTAGAATTGGTGAAAAATATCCTTAGGGATAGACTGTGTTAGCAATGCATATACTCTCTTTCAGCATTATATTTAACTTTCTGTGTATCAGTCATTCCTCCTAAAGTAAGTTTACCCCATGAGCACCCACCGGCATACTGTATCCCGTCTCAATAGATTCCCACATATTTGTATCCACTCTATAAGGTAGATCTCAAAATGTTATTTCCAGTGGGGAAACTCATCAATGTTATAAGCTTCGGGGTTTATTATGATTCCCCACCACACTCTCTAGTAGCCATAAGTTCTGAATCCGTGAGTCCTTCCCGGCTGTAAACGCTGACAACTGATCCTCCATCTCGATTAATTGTAATTCTCTTAAACAATCTGTTAACTGGTTCGTATGGAGTGATGTGAATGGGCTACCCGTGCGACTGAGCTAAGCGATTTGTCCAGTCGTGCGAGTGAAACTGATGCGTATGAACAATGCAACGGTAGGCTGAGTCGTATGAATGAATATGCGAGTAAATTCAATCGTATGTCTGGGAATGCGATTGAAATCCAGTCGTGCGATTGGATCAACCGTGCGACTGAAGCTGCTGTGTTTCAAAAATTTTAGGTTTAACGTGTTTTGACCATAAAAACCCGAATTTTCACCACCCTAATCGCCTTATGCCGTAGAAACCAAAACTTGATGAACAGGGGATGTCCAAGACAACTTTTGACACAAAAAGATTGTGTTTTTAGTGAAAAAGCACAACCTTTGTATCAAAATTGATTGAATCACACGTAATCGCGAGCCTTAGGTTTGATACCACTTGTTAGGATCTTGTATTTAAATAAAATACAAACTGATTAACGTGTAAACCAAACCAAATAGTGCGAAATCCTATTTGATTGGCGATCCAAACAGTGAGAACGCACGTAGAAACAATAAGATATTGAATCTAATGTTAACAATCGATTAGCAATTGATCTGTTGCGTTCTATGAACTTGGAGTACAAGCTTGGAGGGTTCTGGACGGCTAGGGTGCGTTTGGAGTCGAATAAGAATCAATTCTTACGTTTTTCCATGAATTAGGTGGTATTTATAGGTTAGTATTGCTCAATCGGGCGACTGAACCATTAGCATGGTTCATTCGTGCGATTGAGCCATGCGTTTGATCCATTCGCACGACTGAGTGTTTAGTCGTGCGCCTGAGTCAGTCGCATGAAGTTGTTCAGGCGTATGGACTCTTTAGGTGCATGGACACTTAGTCGCATGGCCATTCAGACGCATGACCACTATTGGGGCGCATGGTCCAGTTGGACACATGAGAACTTCACTTCACCAAGTTTGAGTGTATTCAATATTATAACGTTATGCATAACACTTCAAACAATCACAAACCTATATAATTACATCAATATGCATTAATCAACTCATTAATGAAATATTAAACATTATAAACACAATGAAACATTCTATATTTCATTAGTACCCAATAGTTACATAAGTGTAAGACATATTACATTCAAATCAGGATCTAGGTACATATATGTATCAACAAAATAGTAACAAAACACTTTGAGAACATAAGACTAAACAAGATCATCTGATTGTCTATAATTTCTATCAACCGTCACCTCACATATGAGTTTTTCTATTCTATTTATAAGCTGACAAGATGCCTTTTACAAAATGACTAAACTACCCCTAGCCTATATACATAAGAGAACTAGTCTAAGTCTTCATCAACATTTCTTTTGTTCATTCGCATTGACTAATGCGGATGAGTTGATTTTGATCAGCATTTCTTTGTTCATCCGCATTGACTAATGTGGATGTGTTGATCTTGATCAACATTTCTTCTTCACCTTCACCATTAGTGTTTGGTCATAAAAATTGACAAATGTGGATGAACACACAATTATGCATATTTGTGGTCAGCCATCCACATTACTTAATGCGGATGTACAAAACTTGTGAGCATTTGTTTCGACTATCCGCATTTTTTAATGCGGAAGAAAAAACACTTGTCTACATTTGTTATATGTCTTCCTCGTATACAAATGCGGTAAGCCGGCACTTTTCTTCTTTGCAGATTCTTCATCCGCATTAATACTTGGACTTGTGGGATTACCAGCAGATAACCATGAACCCACCACTTGAGTTAGCATATATGATCTTTTTAGGGTGCAACAAACTAACAAATATTTTAAGTATGAGTCCCGCATCGACCTGAAATTGACCGAACATACCTTTTCTCATTGAGCATGTTTAATGTTCTTACTTATAGTTATATATAGGTGTTTGATTGTTGTTTCCTGTTATCTGTTGAAGTTCTTTTGTTCATTTTATACGTCTTTATTCAAAGTGAGTTTCACAGCCCCAATTTCAATCTGAATATTTATAAAGCAGGGGAAAATGTCTGCTCACCCTTTTTATGTTGCAAACTTACTAAATTTTTAGGAATGTTGTGTTTACTCTTCGTAAGTACATATCTCGTACATACATGAGTTAATTGTGTGGTTCTTTGTTCACAACTATTTAACTCTGGTGTTGGAGCCAACACACAGGTATTGATAGTATTATTGGGGTTACACCCTACCCTTGATTGTTAGTATACTAGTTGGGACTGATAGTGGCCGGGTACGGGCCCTATGGTGAATACGTTATGAGAAAGTTCTGAGTGTACATTCTTGGTTAGTTGAGATGCTCATGTTTACATGTGATATTCCTTGCTTATAACTATATGCACTCATGTCCTACTAAACTTTTACACAACATGAAGTTTTGTTTATTATTTAAACCTGCGAACTGACGGACAATATGTTGACATTTTTGAGCATATCTTTTGAGGTAACGATCATTGAGGATAGCTAGGGATGTTGCCTTAGCGATGACCTTAGAGTTACATTTTATAAATTCATTGGATGTCTATGGATATTGCACTGACTTTTATTTATTTTTCACTTTATGTTCATTTGTCCTGGGTGGTGGTATTTATATATATTTGGTATGTATGACTATGTTTGTGGTGGAATTGACTAACAACGACACAAGTCTCCATTTGTGTTGGGTGATGTCATGACACGTTCGCTTTCATCATTTATTGTATCCCTATTAAATAACAATGTGTTATGACGATTCCATTTGTTACATCCTTGTGTTTCCGCTATAAGCGGGGTGTGACAGATTGGTATCAAAGCCATTGGTTATAAATAATTAGTTTGATCACTTGACCTAGACTCTAACCTAGGAAACTTCATTATTATCGATGTGTGCATCCAATATTACATGTATGTTCCTTCTATTCTCTATATCTGTTATTTAACTTTTGATTTGCTTCATCTAAGGAAAAGTACCTTTTCCCTATAGGATGTCTTCCACTGGACCCTCCATTCCTACAATGCCCTGAGTTCATCTGTCTGACTTTGAGTCTGAACCCAAAGAGGTTCTCTCGGATCATATGCAACCTACGCCATTGATAAAGAGTCCAAACCCGAGGAGTCGGCGAGAGAGTCATGTGATAAAAAGGAGATAGGTAAACATGTTGTACTAGGGTTGGCTACCATTCGTGCTATATCACATGGATTTGTAGCACCTGAAGCCCCAGCTGCAACAAGTGCTCGTGTTATTCCTGCTGCACCACATGCCTACTCATGTGATCTGTGTGAGGCCGATTATTGCAAAGTACGCCCCTAAGGAGGTACCTTGGGTGCCAGGTTATCCTAAAGGACCTTACTAGGCAAACGGCGTCGGACCGGTGCTACTAAGGACGACTAGGAAGACAGTGTTTTCAGCCACACATATAAGGTTCCGAGTGCCGGCTGATGAGGCTAGCTTGTGGGGTGACCACCCCGACCGACCCCTAAGTCCATCTAGCTCTTTTGGTAGTGACGACGAGCAGGGTTGATGTCGCATGAGCCTTTGCGAAGACTTGAAGATTTAGGATACTTTTTTTTCAGACATTGTTAGACTATGGCTTTCCACACATTTTTTGGATATTACTCTATCGATTATCATGTTGAGACATTATGAAATATGAGAATGAGACTTGATACTATTATTTGCTTTGGTTTGTGGTATTATATTGTGTAATATATCTTGCAGTGACATACTTATGAGACTGATTGAACTGTGATGACATTTGATATTGCTGAAACTTATGTATTGTTTAGGAATCGATCAATAACGAACTATGAACTATGATTGATGTTTATTCATGTTTATTTATTTCATATTATTATTGTGTTAAAGTATAATTTATATTTATGAACATATTATATAGGTTTCAGGTTGTTGTACATGATTCTTAGTCAATATTGATTAAATAACGTGTTCAACATAGTCGGATGAGTATTCACGCTAATGGCACATACTTATGGACCATACGCATGAACACATCATGCTTGTGGACTAGTCGCACGACTAAACTAGGAGACTGGATTAGTCGTATGATTGAGACATAAGATTGACTCAGTCGCACGACTAAACCTTCAGTCATGCGTGTGACTCAGTTGCATGATTTAGTCGCATGACTGAACCATGCTAATGGTTCAATTGTACAAATGGAAATCCCTAACTGTGTGTTCCCGATATGAACGGGAACAATGAGCATGGATCTTAGGATTCATATTGATCAAGACAAGAACTTGAATGATTAGATGCTAAAATATAATAATGATGAACATGATGAAGAACACAAACAAGTTTAATGATTGGTGTTTATTGATATGTTGTTGAAATCATCATCCTTGAAGGATGATGATATATTGTTGTTGATGATGAACTTAATTCACCCTAACAAGTGGTGAATTAGTCACCCTTTACAATGATAATATGTTCTAATATCTATAGTAGTCTAGCATTTACAATAATTACAAAACAAACCCTGGACTGATATTTTGTTGCTATTGTTCTTCAAATCTTCAATTTCAATAATGTTGGAAATCATCAATTTCGTCTTAGGTAGGATACCCAATAATACTCCCCCTAAATTGTAGATTTCCAATGTGAATTGAAGCTTGATGTTGATTTTGTTGAATAGTTGTTCAAAGCTAAGAACTTCATTCTTGATGCGGAAGAGAGGTCTTCAAAACCTTGGAACAACCATTTTTTGTTTTTGTTTTTGATGTTGGTGGCCCAAACAATTAAGTCCAAGTCCAGCTTTTCTTTTTGATGTTGGCGGTCCAAACAGACAAGTCCAAGTCCACCTTTTCTTTTTGTTTTAATGATGGAGCCCAACAAACAAAACCCAATGGTGTTCACGAGCCCATTTGCAACCCTAGGTTGCAAACCCTAATTTTGTTTTGTTGATCATAAGCCCAATCTCCAACACTTGAGCCCAATTTCAACTAATGTTTTTGTCTAATGATGAAGCCCAAGAAACAAAAACCAATAGTGTTCACGAGCCCGTTTGCAACCCTAGGTTGCAAAACCTAATTTTGCCACCCTAAGGTGGCACAAAGGGCACTTTGGTTCGGCAACCCTAATTAGGGCATTCCTAATGTGGCCGCAAAGGCCACTTGAGGCAGCCTTTTAGTCGGAAACCCTAATTAGGGCATCCCCTTTCGGCCGCTACAATCCGATTTGGCAGCCTTGTTTGGTAGCCCCATTCGGCCGCAACACTAGGTTCGCAAGGCATCCTCATTCGACTGCCCTAATCTGGGCATCTCCATTCGGCCGCCCTTAATTTGCAAGGGCTGCCTTCGATAGCCTCTATTCGGCTTGGTTTTGAAGCACCCCTAATCCATAGCCGCAACCATTATTGAATGATACTTGAGGCAGCCACAAACCCTAATTTTTTGATGCTTGATGTAGCCACCGACATGAGTGTTGACATGATTGTTGAATTGTTTTCTTCAAATCTTCAATAATTTTAGCAATCTAAACATAAAATCTCATCAAAATCAATATGAATTCATCAACTCCAGCTCCGATACCAATTGTGTGTTCCCGATATGAACAGGAACAACAAGCATGGATCTTAGGATTCATATTGATCAAGACAAGAACTTGAATGATTAGATGCTAAAATATAATAATGATGAACATGATGAAGAACACAAACATGTTTAATGATTGGTGTTTATTGATATGTTGTTGAAATCATCATCCTTGAAGGATGATGATATATTGTTGTTGATGATGAACTTAATTCACCCTAACAAGTGGTGAATTAGTCACACCTTACAATGATAATATGTTCTAATATTTATACTAATCTGGCAATACAAATAATTACAATATAAACCCTAGACTAATATTTTTGTTGATTTCATGCTTCAAGTCTTCAACTTCAATAATATTGAAATCTTCAATTTCTTTCAAGGTAGAATACCCAATAATACTCCCCCTAAATTGTAGATTTCCATATGTTGTTGATTGGATAACTCTTATGGATTCTCATTGAAGGAGTTGATTCAACTGGTATTGATGATCCTAGATTAGTCATTTCCATTGCCTCACACTAATCCAACTCAGGTTGAGAGTTTAAGAAATAGTCAAAATGTTGAACATGAGTTGAAGGATCATGAGAGTCTTCTGTATGGGCTACAGTAGCATCTCCAGTGTTGGTTTGATGTTCTGTAGGAACTGCTCCGGATACATTTTGCTCTTCCGTAGGAACTTCTCCGGAAGCATTTTGCTCTTCCGTAGGAACTTCTCCGGAAGCATTTTGCTTGTCCGTAGGAACTTCCCCAGAAGCATGTTTCTCTTCCATAGGAACTTCTCCGGATGATAAGTGAGGACCTGAATCATTTCCAATGTTTGTTGTATTCACTTGAGAGCCTGGTTCTGTTGAAGGGACAACACTCACATCTCCAGATGTACCATGTTCATTTCAATATATAGTATCTGCTGCTACTAATGTGTTTTCACCCGAGGATGGGGGTATCCTTGGAGGATCAACACATAAGGTTACTTGAGGCATATGAGGTGGAAAAAATGGATAACATACTGCATCAGATCCTGCATTATTCAAATGATCATAGTTAAATGATTTAGATAAAGCTTCTATGTCAAACAACCATGATGAACCTTTAACTGACTTTGTAAATACAGTTTCATCAAAAGATACATTAGGAGCCTCTTTCACAATGTTATGTTGTGGAACATAAACCCAATATGATTTAGATGTTGAAGAGCATCCAACAAAGTGTTGGATTATTATGCCCAAGACACATAGAACATTGATGTGGTTAGTACGTTGTGATCCAAGTCGGGTCATACCCAATAACAAGCTTAGCAAACACCAAATAATATTTAATTGATGATATGATCATGCAATTAAATAAATACGCCAATTTAGAAAATGGGTTTCCAAATAAGTTGCATATGAGATTGAAAAATTTATAGGGATATTTTGTTCATAGGTAATGTTTGTAATGTTATATAATTAAAAGGGTAATTACATAACTTATTCTAATTACTAGTTAAAACTTTTGATAAATTAAATTGGGGGAAAAACCCCAAATTTTCAAGGGTTCGGCTGCCCCTAAGTGGGAGGGTTCCCATTGTTTTTTTGAGGTTTTGGAACCTTGAAACCCCAAAAACACACACACACTCCATCTAGCTTTCTCTCTCACACATGCAAGATCTTCAAGAGCTTTTCTCCTCCAATCTTGAAGAAATTTGAAGCTGAAAATCGTTTTAAGCAGCTCTAAGGAAGTAGAAGCTGAAAATCGTTTTCAGCAGCTCTCTTTGTGCGATCTTGGTGTCAAAACCTAGCAAGATAGGTGCTTGCTTGATGCTTGTGAGTATGGATGCTTGAGGACATCTCTCCTTGGTGTTTTGGTCATTCAAGAACCTCATTTTTCTTCACCCAAATTCGTTTTTCTGCAGCTCTACAAAAGGTAGTTTGTATGACTTGTTTTGGTTGTATATTATTCTTGATAGCTAGTTCATACACATATATATGATCCTTATGTTGTTGGATTTGTTGTTATTATGATATGAGCTTTATTTTCAGATTACAAATGATAATATTAAGGTTTTAATCTGCTGTGTTTTCAAGTTTAAATGGTTAAACAACTTTGATTAAGGTCCAACAAACCTAACACAAAGAAACCATCATATGCTTTTTCTAAAAAATTTCCTAATGACTCTTTTATGTTCAAAATAGTTACATGGCATCCAAAGACTTTAAGATATCCTATGTATGGTTTCTTTTAAATAAGAGCTCATAAGAAGTTTTGTTATGTTCTTTGACAATTAATGTTCTGTTTTAAACATTGCATGTAGTATTCACAGCCTCGGCCCAAAAAGTGATGAGCAATTGTGAATCAGCTAGCATTGTTCTGGCTGCTTCAATGAGAGTTCTATTTCTTCTTTCGACATCCCCATTTTGTTGTGGAGTTCTTGGTGCACTAAATTTCCTTGCAATACCTTTGTTCCTGCAAAAAGAATCCCGTTCAAAATTGACAAATTCAGTACCATTGTCACTCCTAAAAATTTTAACTTTTGTATCAATTTGATTCTCAATCTTGATCACAAAGTCCATTCATGTTTCTGATGTTTCACTCTTTTGTTTTAAGAAAAAGACCAATGTGAATCTTGTGAGATCATCAACTATCACCAAACAATATTGCCTTTTTCCAATGCTCATCACATTGTTAGGACCAAACACATCCATGTGAAGCAATTTGAGTGGTGTAGTATTAGTATTAATAATTTTGGATTTATGTGACACTCTATGTTGTTTTCCTTTGTAACAAGAAGAACAATGAGCTGAGCAATGAAACTCTTTGTTTGGCAATCCAATGACGAGGTCATTTTTCACCAATTTGTTCATGATCTTCATGTTAGAATGGACAAGCCTTTTATGCCATAATTGAGACAAATTTTTAATAGTTTAGATATAAGGCATGTTTCATGTTTTGTGAGAGAAGTGTTGTTCATATCCAAAACATAAGTGTTTCCTTTTCTTGATGCTTTGAGGAGGATCCATTCTTCTAGAACAATAAATCCTGGCTTAAAAATGTAACAATTAGTATTATCAAACAATGTGATATAATTTTTATCACAAATTTGAGACACACTAAGTAGATTATACTATAAATTTTCACAGTAATTTACTTTCTCAAACTTGAGTACACCATTTGTTATCATCCCTTCACCAACAATTTTACCTCCCATTTTATCCCCACCAAATGCCACATATGAAACATTTTTATGTTTAAAATCATAGAGAAGTGAACAGTTTCCTGTCATATGCCTCAAACAACCACTGTCAACATACTACTTGTCATCTCTCCAATATTGTTCCTCTCTAGCCATTGGAGGAACATTGTGTTCCATATGAGCCATCAATGCTTGATTCTCTTCCAAGACTTCTTTTTCATACATACTCCAGTCACACGTTCCATCTTGAAGTATAATCAGCCCTGACTCTTTTGAATTGCTTGGTCCAACTGATTCATTGGTGGCTTGGTGGGGATTTATTGATCAGTTGAGATTGTCTGTGAAGAGATCTTTAAGAGTTTGATTATTGATGAGGTTTAGTCTGATGTTGCTAATGCTGCTGATGTTGCTGATGCTGCTGATGTTGTCTCATCTTTGTATATAGAGATTGCATTCTCTGGAGAAATGTCCATAGAGATTGCACTTGAAGCATTAGGATGTCTTTGATGTTTTACTGGCTGCCGCCAAGTTCTTGTTTCTCCTGAGATATTGCTTTGCTCTATAAGCAATCATTGCCATCTGCCATTGTAAGTCCATTTCTTCCACTACATGAGGATGTAGTTCTTCTAAGTCTTGTTGGTAGATATTTGCTAAAGTTAGAGAGCTTCCCAGATATGCTTGAAAACTAGAACTAAAAGCTGCAAAGGCTGCTTTTTGTTCTTCAGAATCCAATATCACAGTGATTGGTTCTGACTGATTGTTTGAATGTGAAGACTTAGCTGTTGCTGCAGTTGTATCTTTTCTCTCAGCAGTTCTTCCTTTATCCTTTTGATTTTTATCTTGAGATGATTTCTTTGAGGGTTTGGAAGCATAAAAGCTAACTTCCTCCTCATTATCACCCCAAGCACAAGAGTTATCACTTTCATTGTTTGAAATAAATGCACTTCCAACATTATTTGTTTCCTTGAAGTGATAGGGTGAGACATGAGTTCTCACACTCTTGTTTCTTGATTTTTCATCCATTTCAAGAGCTTCCACTTTTGCAACCAGAGTATCTAGACCAGTTGACTTCAGATCTATTGTGTTCTTGAACATGGATACTGTTTGCTTCCAACTTTCTAGCAAAGTTTGGAGCATTTTCTTGTTTAATTCCTTATTGGTATATTTCAACTCCAAAATATTCATCTCAGTTACCAACTACATGAATGTATGAAGTTGTTAAGGAATTGATTCACCCTTAAGATGATGAAATGTTTCATATTGCACCTGAGGGTGTCTCTCCTTATGCTTCTGATCTCATCACTCTCTTCGTAGAGAGTATGAAGTATCTTCCATAAGGAATTTGCTGTTTTGTAGTTCTCACACCTTATCAATATCTCTTCAGGTAAAGCCATACTAAGCAAACTGTATGCTTTGATATCAACTTTGACCTTTTTGACATCATTAGGTGATAGATCTTTGGTACTGATTGATTGATTTTTGTCGTTATAATCCGGCCCAAGGGTGGGTGGAATATAAGGACCTTTAGTGATGGAGACCCATAAGATAGAATCAGTAGAGTTTACATGATTCCTAAACTTGATTTTCCATGACTTGAAGTCTACTTTTGTTTCCAACTTTGGTGGTTGCTAAGATGATCCACTTAAGTTGCTCATGATGTAAATTGATGAGAATGATCAACTAGATCTGCTATTCAATTGATTTGAATACAGATACAAGTTAATGTAATTGAATTCAGTCGGACGACAAACAAGTTTCACCCAAAATTCTTTTAAAAATAGTAATCTAATATAGCAAAAACTGACATATCTACAGCATTCAAAGCAATTAAACACAACTAACACTGATAGATCAATTGATCTAAATCAATGAGCATGGATCTTAGGATTCATATTGATCAAGACAAGAACTTGAATGATTAGATGCTAAAATATAATAATGATGAACATGATGAAGAACAAAACATTTTAATGATTTGTGTTTATTGATATGTTGTTGAAATCATCATCCTTGAAGGATGATGATATATTGTTGTTCATGATGAACTTAATTCACCCTAACAAGTGGTGAATTAGTCACCCTTCTCAATGATAATATGTTCTGATATTTTTACTACTCTAGCATTCAGAATAATTACAAAACAAACTCTAGACTGATATTTTGTTGCTATTGTTCTTCAAATCTTCAATTCAATAATATTGGAAATATTCAATTTCTTTTTTGGTAGAATACCCAACAATACTCCCCACTTGTTGGATCATGCATGCCCAAGACACATAGAACATTGATGTCGTTAGTACGTCACGATCCAAGTCGGGTCATACCCAATAACAAGCTTAGCAAAAACCATTAAATATTTGATTGATGATATGATCATGCAATTAAATATATGCACCTAATTAGAAAATGGGTTTTCTAATTTAAAGAAATGAGAGATAGAACAAATTATATGGATAATTTGTTCATGAATTATTATTATTTACATTGTTATTTAAATGGTTAAATAACAACAAATAATATGTGTACTTATGTATATAATCAAAAGCGTTTTATTATATAACATGTTAACATCTTAACGTGTTAGTTGTTTTAATTATTTTAGATTGTATGAGTTATATAATTAAAAGGTTAATTATATATCTTATCAATTAACTAATCACATTATAATGTATACTTATGTTATTTAACTAAAAGGCTTAGTTATATAACTTGTACACACCCTTTTAAATATGTAACATGACCTCACCACTTCTAATGTGTTACAAAGTAATTCAAATGGGAGGGAATGTGGTTTTGAATCCAGATTTTCGACCCCTTTAGGTTGTATGGCCTTCCCCATTTGTCTTGAAAAAGGTACACTCATTATGATAGTGGTTGAGTGCAAGTCTCAACATCCTATCTCTCTCTCATTTGCACAAATGAACTTCTAGAGAAAACTCCAAATGCTCTATATTTTCACAGCTGAAGAAGGTGTTTTAGAACTCCTTTTGGTTGTTTCTTGGGTCCTCTCATGACTCAAGTTATGCTCCTTCATTTGTGCAAGAAAGGAAAAAGGATTTCCTCTCTTCTCCCAAAGTTCTCACAGCTGAAAATGGTTTTCAGCAGGCCTTTGGGCGTTTTTGGTGCTTGAAATCCTACCAATCATGATGTTTGCTTAGAGGCTTGTGGGTATGGACACTTGAGTACTTCTACCCTTGAAGTCTTTGGCCTTTTCACACTCATTTCTGCCTTCTCTTTGGTCGTTTTTGACAGCATCCAGAAAGGTAGTATTATGGTATGATAATGTCATGTTTTTGGGTATTCTTGTTCATATTGTATGCTTGCTTTTCACATAATAAAGATCCTTTTGTCTATGGGTTTTTTGGTTTTCACATGTTAATGGTAATTTTAAGAAACTTTAACATGTTTAAAGTAGTATCTTCCGCTGCGTTTCATATGTTTAAATGGTTAAACAAGTTGTAAATGGTATAACAAACCCTTGAGTGGCATCTAGAGCCGGTTATGTGGAAACTAGCATCATTATCCTTGTAAGATCTATTTTAAAGGATGTTTATCAACTCATTAGAGGCTGATTTTGGTTGATTTAATAAATCCCATGTCTTTCAAAGTTATATCTTCATGCTTATGATTAAACTTTGAAAGATAGGAATGTCAATTGGTTGATATGATTTGTTTGTTGTTTGTTTGGACAAACAAACCCTAATGTTCAGTTTTGTGTTAGCTGAAAATTTGGGGTTTGATGGGGTTTATTGTGTTTGTTGAATGATGTTTGTAATTGTTCATTTGATGGTGCATAACCTAGCTTAGACCTTGTGTTGTTTTTGTTTGGTTGCATGTTTGTTTTGGTTATTTTGTTCAATTGGGTTGTAAGTTTTGTGCTTGTAATTTATCTATTTATTCATTGGGATGTAATAATATATTAGGAGTATTTCTCTTTTACTAGAAAATATGTATTAGGATATATATTATGTAAAAGAAGACGCTCGGGAAGGAAGCACAAAAGGAAGACACAAAGTGGACTTGAAGCATACGGATGCGACATCAAGTGAGAGATCCATTGTGATCTCAATTTTGTGTTGTTGATAACCCTTAGGAAAGACCTAATGACCACACTTGTGATGGCAAACAAGTGTGGTCACAATAGTAGCTATGGTTATGCACATGTGGTTGTTTATATTATGCTTGTTTGATTGAGATTTTGTGAATGATTGTGTGATATTTGGATATGATAAACAATCTTAATAAAAATTATCTTAAAAAGCTAATATAAAAATGGCTCTTAATCATTAAGTGTTAATAAATGGTTATTAAAAGGATTAATGATTTCATAATAAAATGGGTTTTATTAAAAGAACCATATGGTACCAAGTATTTGTAAGCATGCAATTACAAGGTACATAGAGTTTTCAAAGTCTAGAATTAATGGAAAGTTAAATCCCTTTGGTAACAAGTCTATCACCATCCTTTTACACAACACTCGAATCACTTGGGAACTATTTGTGGGATAAAGGTCACCTAACCACTTGTAGGGAACTTGTATCATTGAGGTGAGTCTAACGTACTTGTGGGATAAAGGTCACCTAACCGCTTGTATGTGAAAACTCACACGTGTGTGTGAGTCGGACGACTTGAATTGGAAACCATGTGCCTAGGGTCACTGAAGCATGGTTTACAATGGTGTTGATGGGATTAAACATGCCGACTAAACATATGATGTTTAACCCATCCCATAAGACTAGAAGTTGCAATAGGTTGCAATTGTCAACTGTTGACTACCTTGTTAATTTAAATAATAGGATAAAGGTCACCTAACCAACATTTAAATGTGATGATGGATTCTAGATTTTAATTGTTAATTGTCTATGAGACATGTAAGGGTATTAACGATTGAAATAAATTTTTCAGAAATACTAAAATGAACTTTGTCAATTATTATAGTGATGACCGCTAACTATAACGCTACCACCCTGATCCTCCCTTCCCTATCACTGAGATCTATTCTCGAGAGGGATCGTCCTAACCATAATTACCTTATGGACTCAATTTCGAAACTTGAGAATCGTTCTCAAGAATGAGTAAAGGCCTATGTCCTTGACGATCCCATACCTCACCAACCAACGCTGTTGATGTTAAGGCTTTTTGATGATTGGCTTAGGCACACTAAGGATTCGGTGCAAGTATCCTACCTCATGTTGGGAATATGATTCCCGAACTCCAAAAGTGTTTGGAGCATCATGGGCAATATGACATGATAATCTAGTTGAAGGAAATGTTCCTTGAACAAACTTTAGTAGATTGCTTCGAAACGGTTCGAGCACTTTTTGCATGTCACATGGAAGAAACCCAATCGATATCATCTTATATATTCTTAAGATGAAAAGCCACATTCATAGCCTCAAGATGCTTAACTATCCTGTCTCAAAGTATTTGGCCAAGGATTTGATCATTGATTTCCTAACTAATGGTTTGAGACATTCATAATAAACTGTAATATGAATGGGTGGGACAAGAGAATCGGTGAACTTCACGCAATGCTCGAAGCAACCAAGGCAGGGATGGGTAGAGAGGTTCTACCTATTCTCTCGATCAATAAGGGAGGCTATAAGAAATGGCCAATCCCGATCCTAAGGCAATTATTGCCAAAGGAAAGGAATACATCAAAGCAAAGGTTAAAGCGAAACCTCGAAAAACCTAAGCTTATGAAGCCTAAGGTAATAGAGAACGATCCATGCTTTGAGTATGGAGATATAGGACAATGAAAACGAATTGCCCCTCCTATCTCAAGGAGTTGAAAGACAAGAGGGATGTTGGGCAAACCTCAAATACAATTTCCATGTTTCACACATTTTATTAAATGTCATTTCTTCAAACACATAGGTATTGGATACCGGATGTGAGACTCATACTTGCAATTATTGCAAAGGGGTTCAAAAGGAATGTGCGCTTCAAGGAGGGAAACTCTATTTTGAGACTATCAAATGGTTTGCAAGTTGTTCTCAAAACATTTTCTATCCACCTACTTTGATTAGGAACTTAATTAATGTTTCCTATTAAAACAAGATGATCATGATTTAAAGTTTGTAAATAATGGTATTCAGTTTTATTGATGATGTATTTCATTTTAAGGATATGCCTTTTTAATGATATCCATGAATTGGTACATGATAATTGTTAGAACAAAAGTACCAATGAGCCAGATCAAAAAAACTTGAAGTCCCACAGACATCATAACAACTGAAGTGGTCTACAACAGCTGAAGACAAAGTCCGGAGACGTCTGGGAACGACGTCCGGGGACGACGTGTGGGGACGACGTGTGGGGACGACGTGTGGGGACGACGTGTGGGGACGACGTGTGGGGACGACGTGTGGGTACGACGTGTGGGGACGACGTGTGGGGACGACGCCGGGGGACGACGCCGGGGGACGACGCCGGGGACGACGCCGGGGGACGACGCGGGGGACGACGCCGGGGGACGACGCCGGGGGACGACGCGGGGGACGACGCCGGGGGACGACGCCGGGGGACGACGCCGGGGGACGACGCCGGGGGACGACGCCGGGGGACGACGCCGGGGGACGACGCCGGGGGACGACGCCGGGGGACGACGCCCGGGGACGACGCCCGGGGACGACGCCCGGGGACGACGCCGGGGACGACGCCCGGGGACGACGCCCGGGGACGACGCCCGGGGACGACGCCGGGGACGACGCCCGGGGACGACGCCCGGGGACGACGCCCGGGGACGACGCCCGGGGACGACGCCGGGGACGACGCCCGGGGACGACGCCCGGGGACGACGCCCGGGGACGACGCCCGGGGACGACGCCGGGGACGACGCCCGGGGACGACGCCGGGGACGACGCCCGGGGACGACGCCCGGGGACGACGCCCGGGGACGACGCCCGGGCGACGCCCGGGGACGACGCCCGGGGACGACGCCCGGGGACGACGCCCGGGGACGACGTCTGGGGACTATCATTCCCTCCAATAGAAGAACCAAAGTCCAGTGCGTGGCAAAGAAAAAATAATGTCCGGTAATTATGGATGATTATTCCAGATTTGTATGGACCTTCTTCTTACATTCAAATGATGAGGCTATTCAAACCATCATCTACTTTGTGTTGTATGTGGAAAAGCAGTACTCCCTTCCAGTCAAGTGTGTGAGGAGTGATAATGGCACAGAATTTAGAAACCGCACACTTGATGAATTCTATTTATCTAAGGGAATCAAGAGGTAGTATAGCATTCCAAGAACTATTGAACAAAATAGAGTGGTGGAGAGAAAGAACAGGACCCTTATTGAAGCCGCAAGGTCAATGTTGGCTGATTTTGGTTTGCCACTAACCTTTTGGGCTGAAGCTGTCAACACAGCTTGCTATGTGCAAAATAGAGTGTTAGTAAATCAGAGGTTAATGAAGACTCCTTATGAAGTGTTACATCATTTGGCCCCTCTGATTTCCTTTTTTAGAGCATTTGGGTGTCCCTATTACATTCTTAAGACAAAGAATCCACTTCAGAAGTTTGAATCTAAGGTGGATGCAGGGTACTTTGTTGGGTATTCATCTACTAGCAAGGCATATGGAGTATTTAATTGGAGGACAAAGATAGTTGAAGAAACCTTGCATGTGAAGTTTAATGAATTTCCAAAGGACAAAATCCCATAAAACCCTGTGGAGTTATTTGATTTGGACATACTGCAATATGTTCCTTATCAGTCTCCAGCTGTTGCAGATTCTGTGAATCCATCATCTCCTGCAACTAGTCATCCATCTGGTGGTACAAATGCAAGTTTTAGTGATCACTTGCCTGATCTACTAAACTTGATGTTCCTGTAGCTTCAGCAGTTCCATCCACAACAAATGTTGATGAGACCTTTGAATCCTCTACTTCATTTGAATTGCCATCTCATTCTAGGTTTCAAGAGTCTGGATCAACATCTAATGCTGCTGAATCTCCTACAAACACTTGCATACATCTTATTCGGTACCAAGAACTGAAGAATCAGCCCATGTCTCAGAACATTGGTAACATCAATGTTGGTGTTTCAACTAGATGGCAGTTATCCAATTTCTGCTTTTATGCTCTCTTCATCAGTCAGCAAGAGCCAAAGAACTATCATATTGCATTAAGAGACATGGATGGGTTGAAGCCATGCAACTTGAGCTTCTTTAGTTTCAAAAGCAGCAAGTGTGGGAACTGGTTCCCCTACCCCAAGGTAAGTGTGCAATAGGCACTAAATGGGTGTTTAGGAATAAAACTGATGAAAAAGGTCAAATTGTCAGGAAGAAGGCCAGACTGGTTGTACAGGGGTTTTCATAAGAAGAAGGTATTGATTATAATGAAACCTTAAAGTTTTTAGCTTATGCTGCTTTCCATAATCTTAAAGTTTTTCAAATGGATGTCAAAAGTGCATTCTTATATGGTAAAATAAAAGAGAAGTTTACGTGTGTCAACCACCAGGTTTTGAAGATCATAAACATCTAGATTGGGTGTATAAGCTTGATAAGGCTCTTTATGGGTTAAAACAAGCTCCCAGAGCCTGGTATGAAACACTATCTAACTTTCTTCTTCAAAAAAATTTCACTAGAGGCTCCATAGATAAAACTGTGTTCATTAAGAAAGTAGGCATGCATAAGCTCCTTGTTCAAATTTATGTAGACGATATTATTTTTGCATCCTCTGATCAACAGTTGTGTGTTGCCTTTACTAAGTTGATGCAACAAAAGTTTGAAATGAGTGCCATGGGAGAATTACAGTTCTTTCTGGGTTTGTAAATCAAACAAATGGCTGATGGAACTTTCATTCATCAGTCAAAAGTATACAAAGGATCTATTGAAAAAGTTTGATTTACAAAATTGTAAGCCCTATTCTACTCCCATGTGCAGCACCACACAACTGGATGCTGATCAAAAAGGTAAACCAGTTGATGAAACTCTATACAGATGTATGATCGGTTCCTTGATGTACCTTACAGCTTCTAGACCAGACATTATTTTTGCAACTTGTGTCTGTGCTAGATTTCAGGCTGCACCTAAAGTATCCCATATGATTGCAGTCAAAAGGATCTTTAGATACTTGCATGGAACTTAATCTCTAGGACTTTGGTATTCCACTGGGCACTCTTACAAATTAGTTGCTTTCTCTGATAGTGACTATGCATGGTGTAAGTTAACCAGAAAATCAACCTTTGGTGGATGCCAATTTCTTGGCAATTGTTTAGTTTCTTGGCAATGTAAGAAACAAACTTCAGTTGCAACATCCACTACTAAAGTAGAGTACATTGCTGCTTCAGAATCAGTTACTGGATTATGACATTACAGAGACTAAGACTCCATTACTAATGGATAGTGCTTCAGCTCTTTGTATTGTTAAGAATCCTGTCCAGCATTCTAGGACCAAACATATTGAGATGAGACATCATTTTATCAGGGATTGTTATGAAAAAGGTCTGATTGATCCAAAGTTTGTTCCTAGTGCTGATGAGCTTGAAGATATATTTACTAAGCCTTTGGACAGTGCAACTTTCCAAAATCTAGTGCTAAGGCTTGGTATGCTGCAGCTAGAATGATTTGACAACTGCTGATGATCTCAGTTCACAAGTACTGATGAGCATTAGTATACAGCTATCAAAAATAAGTACTGATAAGTTATTTTATCTTCAGTAGTTTTCATAACTACTGACGACTAAATTAATTAAAAGCTTTATTTGTTGAAAAGTACTGATGTAGTTACAACACCTGATGTGGTTACAACTACTCATGTTTGTTCTAATAGACAAGTACTGATGACCAATGAAACATCAGAAAATAAGATAGTCTGCTCAGTAAGTGTTAAGGTCAATGAGACAATTGAGATCTGTGAATTGACGACAACAACTGATGAGAAATTTTACTCTTCAAATTGTTTCAAACAACTGTTGTTTCATTTCAAAAAAACTGAAGCCAAAACCAAGTCTTCAGTAGTTTCAAACTACTGATGACTAACACCAAGTCTTCAGTTGTATACAACATGTAAAAGTTAAAACCATGTCTTCAGTCGTTTTCTAACAATTGATGACCAACACCAAAACTTTCAATTGTTTTCTTTCAGCCATTTCATAACCTATAAATACCTAACCCTAACTTCAAACTTTTCATAAGTCGTTTTCAGAACTTTCATCTTCCATTAATGGCGACCATGCAAATCAAACCACAACACAACTGTGTTGCCTACCTCACAAAATCGGCCTTTTGGACTAAGTTTTATGTTGCCATTGATCTAATGGTTGATTCCCCATATCAAACTGCTTTTCTTCTGAATCCAACCATCTATCTCGATACCCTTCGCCAATTCTGGACAAATGTCACTATCCATACCGGTGAGGATGATGTCGCGATCACTCTCCAGTAGTTTGTAATCCAGAAGAAGGTGGTCATCACTCCTGCTATCATTCGCCAAACCCTAGATCTAAATGATGCCACCTTTGTCACCAAATACCTGAAAAGCACCATTGATCTGTCATTCATCAACCATGGGTATGAGGGCGACCTAAGTGCTACCACCATTCTGAAGAAGCACTTCCATGATGCTGAACGCCTAATCTTTCATATGATTAATGTCTGCCTTGCCCCCAAATCCTCTTCATGGGATCAAATGTCATCCAGGTGGCAGTAGGTATTGTATTCTATCCTTGAACGCCAATGCTTAAATTTTTCTTAAATTATATTTTTGGAATTAAAAGATCTGGCAATGAAACCTGTAGCTAAGAGATGGATATTATATCCAAGGTTTCTTATGGCCATAATCATCAATCAATCAAAATCCGATGGCCATGTTGGCCTTGGAGTCCCTACTGTGGCAGTTTTGCCTGAGGTATACTCCAGGCACAACTCTAACCCACAACTCAGAGAGGCTACCAAACTACTAAAACCCAAGCAAAGGGAACCCATAGCCTCATCCTCCAGATCCAAAGTCCCCTCCAAACCATATTCCAAACAAACCAAAAAGGCTACTTAGGGAGTTGAGTCCCCTGATGATGCCCCTGCAACACAAAGGCAGGATGAAACTACTGGTAGTAATCCCCCTGTAGTTTCCACGACTCTACCAGCTGAAACCGCTCAGGTATCCTCTCAACAGGATCCTGATGCAACCAAAAATGGGGAAACCACATTACTGGAATCTCTCTCACTTAAGAAGATTGCCATTGAAGAGCACCATTCACCCCAGGTGCAATCTTCTTTACACTTATCTCCCACTGAAGCCACCCCTACAAGCCCAACTGTGATTATTACACAAGTGCTGACTCAACTACATTCCTCTACTCCTCCTCAGAAACCTATTACCACTGGGAAAACCTCAACAGTTGAGGGAGAGGATTATAATGTGGCTCATAACCCACAGCACAAGGATTACAGAGTTCAATCTCCCTATGTAGAGGAGGAGAATCGAACATCTGGTGAGGCTGCCTCTTCTCCTGTTTCAGCACATGAACAGGATGAAGGTGGTATCATCTCTAAGACCTCATCAGAGGCAACTGCCAATGAAGGACATAATCCTGAGGCAGGAAGTCACCAGTTCCAAGAAATAGGGGCATATGTGAATACTGATCTACACTCAGCACATGTTCATCATGATTTAATAATCAGGAGGTCAGATGATTCAGTAAAGACTGATGATGACCTGGACTTTTTCTTTGATGTTCTAGCCCACAACACCATTCTTGAGGCTGAGGTATGCAGACTTTAAGAACTGCTTGCCAAATTGTCACAAGAATCAAGTCCATCTGCCCAAATTCACCCACAGATGGCAACTTCTTCTGATGTTCTCCCAAACACTAAGCCACTCCTAACAACTGTGCCACCAGCCTCTGATTCAGGCACCATTTCTCAGGATAGAACCCCTCTGAGCAATGGTTGCTGCCTTTCAATCCTCATTACCTCTCATCACTCCCGTTAACACTAACATTATGCATCAAGCCATTGATGAGAGGCTTTCCTCAAATTTTCAAACCATAGTTGATGATGCTATTTCTAAGAGACTTTCTAACATTCAAACCCCTGAACCCAATGCAACCAAAAAAGGGGAGTCTAAGTCAGTGAAAGCAGACAAAAGAAAGAGAGTTAAAGAGGAAAAAGAAAAAGAGAAGAAAGAAAAGGACATGATCACATACAAGAGAAAGAAGAGTGCTGAACAAACTGAAGATGAGAAAAATTTAGAAGAAATGATCCAAAACGCTCATAAGCAACATAGCAGATCTATGGAAAAGATCATTGATCAACTCTTCACACAAGGTTTTGACATAGCCAAACTTGACTCTGAAATTAGAAGGCTAGAGATTCAAGAGATTGAGCATAGATGGGAAAGTTGTAGTGAGAAAGGAAGGGAAAGGCTGGAAGCTATGATAAGATTCATACCAAAGCATTTGGGAAGATCAATCATTGAAGTGAATTCATGGTCCAAAGACAGTATTTTGGAGATAACCACCAGAATCTGTTCTTCTGAAGTGTTCAACAAAGGATTGATCATAGAAGCTCTTGATGAAGCTGGTGCTGGGAAAAGGTCTGATATGGCAAAGTTATCAAAAGCCTCACTCATAACCAAGATGCTAGAGCAGCCTGCACAATCTCTTACACTAAAAAAACCAACTTCACAACCCTCAAAACCAACTCCTTTACCCAAGAAACCTACTCAAACCACTACCAATGATGCACCCAAGAGGAAGTGAAGGGTGTTGAGGATGGAAGAAGAAGAAGATGATGATAAGGATGATAGTCTGCCAATCTCTGCTGTTCTTAAAACAAAGATGCCTGAGCCCAGGAGTCAACCAACAACAATCACACCTGACATCCCAAGGTAAATGATAAAAGTCAAACTTGAAGAAGAAGAACAGCACAAACAAGATGATAAGCAACTGTTAAGGATGATTGATAAAGAGTTTCCTAAGTCTTCATCCATACAAGCTATGAAGAAACATGCTTAGTAGTTGTATGCTCTCAGATTGACATTTCAATATGAGAAAGAGAGAGTGAGAATTTGGCCTGACCCCAGAGTAAGTGACAGAATTCATAAAAAGAATATTCCAAGTCGATACAATGGCCAAGTAAAGAAGACTGTAGATGTTGTGATAATGCTAGCCATTGTAGTGTCACCCTGGGAAATCCTTAAAGACATCAAGAGAGCTTACAAGTCTAAGATGACTCCACAAACTTTACTAGAAAACAAAATGGTGAAAAGGGGTTGATCTACAAGAAGATTGAAGAAATAAGATGAAATGAGCTCCAGTTGTTACTTGAAAGTACTTATCTTGATGAGTTTGCATACAGAGAAATAACTACTATGGAGCTAAAGAATGGAAAGAATGTTAAATACTTATGAGCGTATTATGGGCATGAGTTCTTCTTTGAAGGAGAAGCTGAAGAACACATAATGGAAGAACAAGTTGTATTCCTTGAGGCCTATGTTAGAGAGTCTTACAGACTCATCAATGGGAAGTAGGTCTCGTGGATGGGGTAACAGCTCTGTGTCCAATTCCCCCAGACAGAGTTCCCATTCATCCCTTGCCAATCAAACTTCCTGAAACCTCTTCCCTGGCCTGAGCTTAATTTGGTGATTTCTGAGCTAATCCAGAAAATGTTTCTGCCAATAAGTGGGACTTCAATAATCTTAAAGGTTTTGGCTGCATTGGTTCAGGGGGAGTTTGTTGGACCAAAAGAACCAATGAGCCACATCAGAAAAACCTTTAAGTCCCACAGACATCATAACAACTGAAGTGGTCTACAACAGCTGAAGACAAAGTCTGAAGACAACAGCTGAAGACAAAGTCTGAAGACAAAGTCTGAAGACAAAGTCTGAAGACAACAGCTGAAGACAAAGTCTGAAGACAACAGCTGAAGACAAAGCCTGAAGACAAAGCCTGAAGACAAAGCCTGAAGACAAAGCCTGAAGACAAAGCCTGAAGACAAAGCCTGAAGACAAAGCCTGAAGACAAAGCCTGAAGACAAAGCCTGAAGACAAAGCCTGAAGACAAAGCCTGAAGACAAAGCCTGAAGACAAAGCCTGAAGACAAAGCCTGAAGACAAAGCCTGAAGACAAAGCCTGAAGACAAAGCCTGAAGACAAAGCCTGAAGACAAGCCTGAAGACAAAGCCTGAAGACAAAGCCTGAAGACAAAGCCTGAAGACAAAGCCTGAAGACAAAGCCTGAAGACAAAGCCTGAAGACAAAGCCTGAAGACAAAGCCTAAAGACAAAGCCTGAAGACAAAGCCTGAAGACAAAGCCTGAAGACAAAGCCTGAAGACAAAGCCTGAAGACAAAGCCTGAAGACAAAGCCTGAAGACAAAGCCTGAAGACAAAGCCTGAAGACAAAGCCTGAAGACAAAGCCTGAAGACAAAGCCTGAAGACAAAGCCTGAAGACAAAGCCTGAAGACAAAGCCTGAAGACAAAGCCTGAAGACAAAGCCTGAAGACGACTGCTGAAGACGACTGCTGAAGACAAAGTCTGAAGACGACTACTGAAGACAAAGTCTGAAGACCAAGTTCTCAGAAGTTGTCACAACAGCTGAAGTAGTTCTTTTCAGTAGTTGTGATGATTCCTTTTCAGTAGTATGTAATCAGTAGTTTTATTTTATGTAAAACATCTGAAGTTCTTACACTTCAGATGTTATAACTTCATTAGTTCTAATTTTAGCTTGTACTTAGCTTTTTATGAAGGTGTCCTCAGTTGTTGTGGACATCTTCAGTAGTTTTATAATGAGTTAGCTGTCACTATGAAGTGACGTCAGCTGATGTCACATTCCTTTATAAAAGGAATGTTGACCTAATTTCTTTGAAGTGGAAGCGTGTGCGTGAATGAAAATATTCTCTTTGCAGAAAACTTTCTCTCTTTATAACCGACACTGTTTGATTGAATATTCATATTATTCTTGCTTAAATTTTATCTAACTCTTGTTCTATTCCGCTGCAAATCTTAATCTAATTGATCATACTAGATACCGATCCTTTCAATAATTCGTCCTATAATAACTCATTATACACATTAAGCACCAAGAAACTTAAAATGGGTTTAAGTTATTATTATCTTTGACATTGTCATCTTGGTCACATAAACAAGAATTGGATTCAAACACTTCAAAAGAATGGTCTTTTGGAAACAAATGAAAATGTTTCATTTGATAAGTGTGAACCAAAAGACTTATTAGGAATGATACATTTGGATGTATGTGGTCCTTTTAAGATATTGACAAAGATTGGTGAAAGATACTTCATTACTTTCACCGACTACAATCGCTATTATTGTGTGCACTTGATGACACATAAGTATGAAGCTTTTGAAATGTTCAAAATCTTCAATAATGAAGTAGAAAATCAACTCTACATAACTATCTATGTCCTTCATTCTGATAAAGGAGAAACTGAACCCTATTTGGATATGGTTCAATTTATTATGGCTATGAGCTTACCATCTTTATCATTTTGGGTTTTCGCATTGCTCTTTAAGGCTCATATTATGAATATGACCCGGACCAAGAAAGTGTAGATTAGTTGAATATCCTAGAGACTGTATAGGAAACTGTTTCTTCGACTCAACAGAGCAAAAGTATTTATTGCTCGAAAGGCTAAGTTCTTGGAAACCGAGTTCCTTATCGAAGGAATGATATATAGAACTGTGGAACTTGATAAGGATCAAGATCCACAAGCCGATACACTTATGGTTGACACTAGCTATCAACAAGAGGTTGTTGATGATAATCAAGAGGTTGATCAATACACACAAAACGTTCACAAATCTGGTAGAGTTAGTATTCCATCTAAGAGATATGGATATTCCAAGAATGGATGCTATGTTGTTGACCCCTGTGGCTAACCATATACCAAGATGATATGTTCAATTTGGATTGGGACAAATGGCCAGAAGCCATGAACATAAGGATGCAATCCATGTATAACAACCAAGTTTGGGAATTGGTTGACCCTCCACTTAACTCCAAACCGGTTGGATACAAGTGGGTTTTCAAGATGAAAACGGATATACATAGAGACTTGAACACTTATAAATCAAGACTTATAGCATAAGGTTTCCATCAAACACAATTGGTTGACTATGATGAAACTCTTACGCATGTGGCAATGCTAAAGTCGATTAGGATATCATTTGCCATAACTGCATATTATGAATATGAGATTTGGCAAATGAATGTCAAAAACCGCTTTTCTTAATGAACATCTCGAAAAGACTGTCCGTATAGTTCAGCATGATGGTTTTGTCCATCCATGACATCCTAATAAAGTATATAAGTTAAAGTGATCAATATGTGGATTGAAACGAGCATCGAGAAGGTTGTGTATATAAGAATGCGGGTGGGAGCATAGTTACATTTTTTGGAATTGTATGTTGATGACATACTACTATTTGGAAATAATATTCCAACCTTAGAAAGGTATGGTACCTATTTAGAAAGAACTCGTTTAAGCCACCCATATTTTGGAATAAAGTTCTATAAGGATAAATCTAGGTGGTTGATAGGGTTAAACCAAAGTGCATATATTGATAAAGTCTTGAAAAGGTTCAAGATGGAAAACTCTTAGAAAGGTATGGTACCTATTCAAAGAGGGACAATGTTGAATACGTCTCAATGTCCAAGCTCATAGGATGAACAAAATTGAATAAAGGATATCCCATACGCATCTGCTAAAAGATCCATCATTTGTGTGATGATATGCACTAGACCGGACGAGTCGTGCTTATTAAGTATGACAAAGTAGATACCAATAAAAATAAACATTGGATGGCTGTTAAAAGTATATTCAAATACCTTAGTAGGACTAAGGATATGTTTCTAATATACGGATCTGTTGAAGAGGAAGTCGTTGTAAAGGGTTACACAGATGCAGGCTTCCAAAACTTATCGAGATGATTCTCGATCACAATCGGGGTATACTTCCATTATGAATGGAGGAGAAGTGTCCTTGAAAGTTTCAAAGCAGGAGACTGTAGCATTGTTCACTACAAAATCCGAATACACAGCCGCTTCATTGGTAGCTTGGGAAGCTGCATGGATAAGTTTGTCCATTGCTTATCTAGGGGTGGTCTCTACCATTCAAGACCCCTAGAAATCTTTGGTAATTACGTGGGTGCGATTGCTCAAATCAAGGAACCCCGTACTCATGAAAAGACTAAACACCTAAGCGGAGATTCAACATCATAAGGGATGGAGTTGAAAAAGGGTAAAGATATGTATTCATAAAGTTCGTAAAGATCAAAACATTGTGGATCCACTCACGAAGCTCTTTGTAAGGGCAAAGTATGAGGGTCATACTTGTGCCTTAGGACTTTGATATTCTAGTGATTGGAATTGATCTGTTTAGCATATAAAATATGGAACAATTGTAATATTTAACTCTTTTATATATTTGAGTTATGTTCCTTTTTAGCATGTTTACATCCATGAATATGTTTATTATTCTAAATGTCCGTAGTCAGTCACATTTGTGGGAACAAATATGAATGTAAGACTATTATAAACATGGATTGGTAGATATTCATAAGGTATGAATATAGAGAAATTGTTTGCTACCAAGGCTCATAGATATTTGTGGGATGCAAAAATTGGACTGACCCACGTCTCAAATTTTACTACATAGAATCTCTTTGATTGATCATAAGTAATTTTGAGTAAAGGCGAATATCATTTAGTATCCTCAGACCTGAGATGCATATTGGGTTTTGATATTCACCAAATGTTATACCTTGAGTTAGTTCTTCACTATTCTGAAATAATGGACAGTACATAAGGCTATGTTCAGGTGTGACACAAGGTGATTGTGAGAAACGTATGCAGTCAAGATGGGATTTGTTCCTCTTATTCATTGAGAGCAAGATATCTAGGGCCTGATTAAGTTAAATCAACAAGGAATGATCATTTTGTGTCCTTGGATTTAACAGGACATCTGTAACAAAAGGATAGATGATCGATTCACCTAAATCATTTCAAGTTTGGAACTTGAAAGGGATGATGTTATTGAAGGGCTTTTAAGTCATGCGTATTAAGGGTAGTAAACCGTTGTTAGGCGGTATTTACTGCTTGCATCAATCCTCTATGAATCTTGTGCAAGTGGGAGATTGTTGGATCCTGTATGCCCAAGACACATAGAACATTGATGTGGTTAGTACGTCATGATCCAAGTCGGGTCATACCCATTAACAAGCTTAGCAAACACCAATAAATATTTGATTGATGATATGATCATGCAATTAAATATATGCACCTAATTAGAAAATGGGTTTTCTAATTTAAAGAAATGAGAGATAGAACAAATTATATGGATAATTTGTTCATGAATTATTATTATTTACATTGTTATTTAAATGGTTAAATAACAACAAATAATATGTGTACTTATGTTATATAATCAAAAGGGTTTTATTATATAACATGTTGACATCTTAATGCGTTAGTTGTTTTAATTATTTTAGATTGTATGAGTTATATAATTAAAAGGTTAATTATATATCTTATCAATTAACTAATCACATTATAATGTATACTTATGTTATTTAACTAAAAGGCTTAGTTATATAACTTCTACACACCCTTTTAAATATGTAACATGACCTCACCATTTCTAATGTGTTACAAAGTAATTACAATAGGAGGGAATGTGGTTTTGAATCCAGATTTTCGACCCCTTTAGGTTGTATGGCCTTCCCCATTTGTCTTGAAAAGGTACACTCATTATGATAGTGGTTGAGTGCAAGTCTCAACATCCTATCTCTCTCTTATTTGCACAACTGAACTTCTAGAGAAAACCCCATATGCTCTATATCTTCACAGCTGAAGAAGGTTTTTTTATAACTCCTTTTGGTCATTTCTTGGGTCCTCTCGTGACTCAAGTTATGCTCCTTAATTTGTGCAAGAAAGGAAAAAGGATTTCCTCTCTTCTCCCAAAGTTCTCACGGCTGAAAACGGTTTTCAGCAGGCCTTTGGGCGATTTTGGTGCTTGAAATCCTAGCAACCATGATGTTTGCTTAGAGGCTTGTGGGTATAGACACTTGAGGACTTCTACCCTTGAATTCTTGGCTCTTTTCAAACTCATTTCTACCTTCTCTTTGGTCGTTTTTTACAGCATCCAGAAAGGTAGTATTATGGTATGATAATGTCATCTTTTTGGGTGTTCTTGTTCATATTGTATGTTTGCTCTTCACATAATAAAGATCCTTTTTGTCTATGGGTTTGTTGGTTTTCACATGATAATGGTAATTTTCACAAACTTTAACATGTTTAAAGTAGTATATTCCGCTGCGTTTCATATCTTTAAATGGTTAAAAAAGTTGTAAATGGTATAACAAACCCTTCACCACTAAATTTTAGATTTCCAATGTGAATTGAAGCATGATGTTGATTTTGTTGAATAGTTGTTCAAAGCTAAGAACTTTGTTCTTGATGCGGAAGTGAGGTCTTGATCCGGAAGCGAAGTCCAAGTCCGCCTTTTCTTTTTGATGTTGGCGGTCCAAACAGATAAGTCCAAGTCCACCTTTTCTTTTTGATGTTGGCGGTCCAAACAGATAAGTCCAAGTCCACCTTTTCTTTTTGATGTTGGCGGTCCAAACAGATAAGTCCAAGTCCACCTTTTCTTTTGTTTTAATGATGTAGCCCAAGAAACAAAACCAATGGTGTTCACGAGCCCATTTGCATCCCTAGGTTGCAAACCCTAATTTTGTTTTGTTGATCATAAGCCCAATCTTCAACACTTGAGCCCAATTCCAACTAATGTTTTTGTTAATGATGAAGCCCAAGAAACAAAACCAATGGTGTTCATGAGCCCATTTGCAACCCTAGGTTGCAAACCCTAATTTTGCCTCCCTAAGGTGGCCGTAAAGGACACTTTGGTTCGGCAACCCTAATTAGGGCATCCCTAATGTGGCCCCAAAGGCCACTTGAGGCAGCCTTTTAGACGGAAAGCCCTAGTTAGGGCATCCCCTTTCGGCTGCTACAATCCGATTTGGCAGCCTTGTTTGGCAGCCCCATTCGGCCGCAACACTTGGTTCACAATGCATCCTCATTCAACTGTCCTAATATGGGCATCTCCATTCGGCCACCCTTAATTGCAAGGGCTGCCTTCGACAACCGCTATTTGGCTTGGTTTCAAAGCACCCCTAATCTGTAGCCGCAACCATTATTGTATGATACTTGAGGCAGATGCAAACCTAATTTTTTGATGCTTGATGCAATTTGGCTTGGAACAATGGGCATGGATCTTAGGATTCATATTGATCAAGACAAGAACTTGAATGATTAGATGCTAAAATATAATAATGATGAACATGATGAAGAACACAAACATGTTTAATGATTGGTGTTTATTGATATGAAGAACACAAACATGATGATATATTGTTGTTGATGATGAACTTTATTCACCCTAACAAGTGGTGAATTAGTCACCCTTTACAATAATAATATGTTCTAATATTTGTACTAGTCTAGCATTTACAATAATTACAAAACAAGCCCTAGACTAATATTTTGTTGCTATTGTTCTTCAAATCTTCAATTTCAATAATGTTGGAAATCTTCAATTTCTTCTTTGGTAGAATACCCAACACTAACCTATAAATACCACTTAATTTATGGAAAACCATAACAATCGATAACAATTGAAGAACACTTGCTATTTACATGAACCCTGGCGTCTAGAATGTCAAACAAAGCCAGTCCAAGTACATAGTTCGTTATTGATCGATTCCTACTAGTTCTTAACGTTTGCTTTATTCTTATATTGATCAGGTTAACATTCTCACTGATTGGATTGCCAATAAAATAGGATTCCGCACTATTTGATTAGGTATAAACACAAGATCCGTTAGTATTTCGTACGTACACGGTCCTGACAAGTGGTATCAGAGCGTTGGCTCTTGATTTTGCGTTTGATTCGACTAGTTTTGGTGTCAAAACTCTTGTTTTTAATTCAAAAAATCATCTTTTTGAGTCCACAGGTGTTTTTTGATGTTTTTAGGCATTAAAGTTTAATTTTTTCATCATACTTCAGATTAGGGTTTCTGGGTAAATCGTATTTCGTGTTTAAGTGTCAAAAAGTCAATTTTTTCAAACACAACAGCCTTCACTCGCACAAATAGCTTATTCGTATGATCGAACTCTGATAGGATCTCAGCATCTAATTTGATCAATTCGAATGATTTCAGCAGCGGAATAGAGTACCAAGTAGCACAATTCGAGCAAGAATACCAAAGATATTGCAATGAACAGAATTAGTTATAGAGAGAGAAAGTTTCTTCAAAAAAATATTTCATTCAATCACACGCTTTCGTGGTGGCAAAAATTGTCACACATACAATCAGGTCAATCATCCCTTATATAGGAATGTCGTGCTGGAACATTCCTTATATAGGAGATGTGAGGTCTGCTGATGTCACTCGATAGTGACATCTAACAGAATTATTTAAACAACTAAAACACAACTACTGAAGATGTCAAAACAGCTGACATCTTCTTACAAAAATACTAAGTGTTATCAGTTACTACAATTACTGAAAAGAAACTACTGAAACTACAACGACTCAAGAATAAGCTCTTCAGTCGTTTTACAAAACTACTGAAAGTAAAAACATAAAACTACTGATATCACAACCACTGAAGAAGTACTTTTCAGCTGTTGTGACAAACTACTGAAACTTCAGCACTTGGTATTCAGACTTGAACTTCAGACGTTTCATCAGCTGATGACTTCAGTAGATGTCATCAGCTGATATCTTCAGTCTTTGTCTTCAGACTTTGTACATCAGTTGTTGATCTTCAGCACTTGTGGACTCTTCAGCTATTGTACTTCAGTACTTTGGTCTTCAGCTTCAGCACTTGTGTTCTTCAGCTGTTGAGCTTCAGCACTTGTGTTCTTCAGCTGTTGAGCTTCAGCACTTTAGTCTTCAGCTGTTGAAGTCTTCAGTACTTGATCTTCATCTGTTGAAGTCTTCAGCACTGTCGAACTGCTGATGAAGCCTTCAGCAGTTGTTGTGATATCATGTGGGACTTAGAGGTTTTCTGATCTTGTCTCATTGGTTCTCTTGGTCCAACAAACTCCCCCTGAACCAATGCAGCCAAAACCTCTAATTGATTTATTTTCCCACTTATTGTTGGCAAAATGGTTGGTCTTTTTCCTTCTTGATCAGTTGAGAAGATGACCCATATAAGCACTAGCCTGGGAATGAGTCTCTGATGATTTGGTTGGCAATGTATGGATGGAGCTCTGTATTGGGGAATTGGACACTGAGCTATTCCCCCATCCGTGAGACTCACTTCCCAACTATGAGCCTGTAGGATTCCCTGGTGTAGGCCTCCAAGAATACAATTTGTTCCTCCATGGTGAGCTCCTCTGCTCACTATCGAAGAATCCTTCTGGCCTAGTACTCAGACAGGAATTTGACCTGTTTTCCAATTTTGAGTACCACTGTTGTAATCTGTCTGTAAGCAAATTCATGACTATGATGACCTTCTAACAGCAGTGGTAACTCATCCTTTCTGATCTCATTCAGCCTCTTATACACCAGCCCCTTTTTGATAATTCTGTTCTCTAGCATCTTTTGTGGAGGCATGTTTGAGGTGTAGGCCTTTTTGAAATCTTCCAGGATTTCCTAGGGTGAAACTACAATGGCCAGGAGATCACTTCATCTACAATCTTTTTGACTTGACCATTGTATCTCTGAGGGATGTTTTTCTTTTATATTCTGTGAGCCACCCTAGGATCAGGCCAAATTCTTACTCTTTCTTTCACATACTGAAAACTATGTCTAAGAGTATAGATCCTCTGAGCTTGTTTTTTCGTATTAATGATGGAGGAAGTGGCTGCATATGCTTTATCTACTCTCCTCAATAACTCTTCATCGTGCAATCTGTGTTGTTCTTCTTCTTCTAATTTCACTTTGATTGCATCTCTTTGTTGCTCAGGAGTTATTGCAAGAGAGAGATCTTTGGCCTTAGGCAACTGTAGAACAGCTGAGATCGACAGCCTATCTTCTTCATCATCATTTTCTTCTTCTTCCACAAGCCTCAACACCCTTCTCTTCTTCTGCTTAGGTGCATCATCAGCTATTGGTTTGAGGGTAAGGGAGTTAGTTTTGTGGGTTGTGGTTGTGGTTGTTTTGGAGAGGGAATGTTGACAGGCTGAGTTAGCATTTTGGAGGTGAGTGTGGCTTTTGAGTGTTTGGCTAGCTCAGTCCTGCTCCCTGCTTCTGCTTCATTCAAAGCTTCGACTACTAAAACCTTAGTATATGCTTCAAACGAACAGATCTTGGAGGTTATGGCCAAGATTCTGTCCCTGGTCCATGATTTTACTTCGATCAATGATCTCCCAAGGTATTTGCTGATAAATTTGATCATAATCTCAAGTCTCTCTCTATCCATAGTGCTGTAGCTGGCCCATCTTTGTTGGATCTCTTCGATCTCTAATCTTCTTATTTCAGAATCCAGCTTTTCAGTGTCGAAACCTTGCCTAAACAGCTGATCAATGATATTGTCCATTGATCTGCTGTGTTCAGCATCAGCCTCTTTAACCATTTCGTTCAAGTTCTTCTCTTTCTCAGCTCTCTTCTTTTTCTTGTATGTGACATGAAAATCTTTTTGATTTCATGTACTTTTTCAATTTCAGCTCCCTTCTCAATCACATTCTCCTTCTGTTTTTCGGCCTCATACATACAATCCTTCTCTTTTTCCACCTCTTTAACCTTCTCTTTCTCTCTCACCTTCTCCATCCTCTTTCTTTTAGTTTTCACTGCTGAACTCTCCCCCTTTTTGGGTGCATTGGTTGCAAGGGATTGAGTAGCAGAAAGTTGTTGGCTCAGTACATCCTCCACCAGGGGTTGTAAGACAGAAGAAAGTCTCTCATCAACAGTTTTAATAACAATTCGGTTAGCTGCGGTGTGTGATGAGAGATAGGGGATTTTGAGGGATAGCATCCATTTGCTCAGGGGGGTTTTGGTCCTGAGAAATGGTGCCAGAAACAGAGGCAGGTGGCTGAGAATTTTGTAGTGGCTGTGGTTTAAGGGACCTTCAGAGGAAGGTGCCATCTGTTGGGTTGATGTGGTGGCAGATGGTATTTCTCCTTGAGAGAGTTGGTCAAGTAGTTTTTGCAGCCTACTGACTTCCTCCTGTAGGATGTGTTCTGGGCAAGAACATCATAAAAGAAGCCCAGGTCATCATCAGCAGATGCTGAATCACCCGACCTCCTGCTTGTAGCAGGATGTACATGCACTGGGTGTAGACCAGATGTAGCATGTGGCCCTTTGTCTTGGAACTGGGGACTTCAGCCTCAGGACTTTGTCCGTCATTAGCTGTTGCCTCTGGTGAGGTCTTAGTTATGTTACCAACCTCAGTCTGAACGTATGCTGATTCAGAAGAGGTGGCAGCCCCACCAGATGTTCTGATCTCCATATCCACACCAGGAGATAGAACATTTAAACCCCGGTGCTGTGGGTTGTCAGAAGCATGTGTATCCTCTTCCTCAATTGTTGTTGTTCTCCCCTTTGTTGGTGGTTGTAGGGGAGGAGGAGAGGCATGTAGCTGAGTCAGCACATTGGCAATTATAATGGTTGGGCTTTGAGGGGCATTTGAATGGGGAGAGGGGATAGAAGCTGATTGCATCCGGGGAGAGGGATGTTCTTCAATGATAACCTCCTCAAGTGAGAGAGGTCTCAGCAATGTGGTTTCCCCTCAAATGGTTGCAATAGGATCCTTTTGAGAGGATACTTGTGCGGCTATGGCTGGTTGAGTCGTTAACACTACTGGGGGGTTTGAACCAGTAGGTTTATCCTGTTTGGGTGGTACAGGAGCATCATCAGGGGACTTATCTCCCTGATTAGCTTGTTTGGGTTTGGATTTTGGCTTGGTGGGGACTTTGGATCTGGCAGTTGAAGCTGTGGGTTCCCTTTGCTTGGGTTTGAGCAAACGGGCAGCTTCTTTGAGAGATTGGTCGGAGTTATGCCAGGAGTGTACCTCAGCTAGAACAGCTGGTGCAGGGACTCCAAGGCCAACAAGGCCGTCAGTGCGTAATTCATTTAAAATTATGGCCATCAGAATCCTGGGATATAATAGCCATCTTTTTCCCACAGGTTCTGTACCAGATCTTTGATTTCTAGAAGCACAATTTGTGAAAAATTTAAAGGTTGGTGTTCTAGAATCGAATAAAATACATGTTGCCACCGGGAAGACATTTGATCCCATGAGGATGTCTTCGAGGCTAAGCAAACATTCACCATATGAAATATCTGTCATTCAGCATCAGGGAAGTTCTTCTTCAGTATGGTAGCAGCTCGAAGATTTCCGTCGTACCCATTGTTGGTGAAGGACATGTTAGTTGTGCCCTTCGGGTACTCAGTCACAGCACTAGCATCTTGTAAATTTAGCACTCGACGAATGCTTTCAGGTGTGACCTCTACTTGTTTTTGGTTAACCAATGACCTAACAGAGATTTGGCCTGTAGGCACATCAGTGTGAACGTAGGCATTGGACCAAAACTGACTGAGTGACTCTGGGTAAATGGTCGGGTTTAAGAGCAGAGCTGTATTATATTGAGAATGAGCCATTATGTCTATGGTGTGATCAAACTTTGTCTAGAAGGCCGATTTCGTGAGGTAGGCGACGCAGCTATGTCGGGGTTTTAGACTCATGGTTGCCATGTTTGAAAGTATGAAGGTCAGAAGAATGGCTAATGGAACGTTTGAGAAGAAGACAGGTATTTATAGGGTTGGAGAGGAAAAGGCTGAAAGAAAGCTACTGAAGGTTTTGGTGTGGTCATCAGCTGTTTGAAACTACTGATGACGTGGTATTAACCTTCAGAGGTTTAAAACGACTGACAGTGGTGGTGTTGTCATCAGTTGTTATAAAACAACTGAAGACTTGGTTTTGACCATCAGACGTTGAACAGCTGAAGTCTTGGTGTTAACCATCAGTTGTTATGAAACTACTGAAGGTAGTGGTTTTGACTTCATATGATGTAAACAACTAAGGACTTGGTTTTTGTCATCAGTAGTTGTGAAACTACTAAAGACGGTGGTTTTGCCTCAGTTGTTGTAAACAACTGAAGACTTGGTATTAGTTATCAGTAGTTGTGAAACTACTGAAGATTGTGGTCTTGCTTCAGTTGCTTAGAAACAGCAGTTGTAGAAACAACTGAAGAAAAATTACTCATCAGCTGTTTTTGTCAATTCTTAGCTTTTCAGTTGTTTCATACTGTCCTCAACACTACTCATCAGACTTTTCATCTGCTTTTCAGGTGTTTCATAGGACGTCAGTACTTATCTGTTTTTACTGATTTCAGTAGTTGTAACTACATGAGTAGTTTAGAACAGATAAAGTACTTCAGTACTTGTGAGGCATTTAGCCTTCAGTAGTTATAAAAACTATTGAGGGTAAAAGAACTCATCAGTACTTATATGTGACATGGTTACCAATGATCATCAGTACTTATTACTGAGATCATCAGTAGTTGTCACTTATTCTAGCTGCAGCATACCAAGCCTTAACACCAGGTTGTGGAAAGTTGAACTATCCAAAGGCTTAGTAAAAATGTCTACAAGCTCATCAGCACTAGGCACAATCAAAAAGCTGAAGCACTATCCATTAATAATGGAGTCTTAGTCTTTGTAATGCCATAATCCAAAAGTTGATTCTGAAGCCAGAGTACTTGGGATGTACAACTTGCAGCAGCAATGTACTCGGCTTCAGTAGTAGATGTAGCAACAGATGTTTGTTTCTTACTCTGCCAAGAAATCAAACAGTTGCCTAGGAATTGACATCCACCAGAAGTTGATTTCCTGGTCAACTTACACCCTGCATAGTCACTATCAGAGAAAGCAACTAGTTTGCAAGAGTGCCTAGTGGAATACCATAAACCTAGAGATTGTGTACCTTGCAAATATCTAAAGATCCTCTTGACTGCAATCAGATGAGACTCTTTAGGTGCAGCCTGAAATCTAGCACAAACACATATAGCAAATATAATATCTGGTCTAGAAGCTGTTAAATACATCAAGGACCCAATCATACATCTGTAAAGCGTTTCATCAACAGCTTTACCTTTCTAATCAATATCCAATTGTGTGGTGTTGCACATGGGAGTAGAACAGGGCTTAAAGTTTTGTAAATCAAACTTATTTAAAAGATCTTTTGTATATTTAGACTGATGAATGAAAATTCCATCAACTTTTTGTTTGATTTGCAAGCCTAGAAAGAACTGTAATTATCCCATTGCACTCATTTCAAATTTCATTTGCATTAATTTTGTAAAATCATCACACAACTGGGGATCAGAGGATGCAAATATAATATGATCTACATAAATTTGAACAAGTAGCTTATGCTGATCCACCTTCTTAATAAATAAGTTTTATCTATGGAGAGTCTAGTGAAGTTATTTTGCAGAAGAAAGTTAGATAATGTCTCATACCAGGCTCTAGGAGCTTGTTTCAACCATAAAGAGCCTTATCAAGCTTGTATACCCATTCTGGGTGTTTATTATCCTCAAAACTGGTGGTTGACACACATAAACTTCTTCTTTTATTTTACTATATAAAAATGCACTTTTAACATCCATTTAAAAAACTTTTAGATTGTGGAGTGCAGCATAGGCTAAGAACAATCTAATTGCCTCCAGTCTGGCTACAGGGGCAAGGGTTTCATCATAATCAATACCTTCTTCTTATGCAAACCCCTGAACAACCAGTCTGGCCTTGTTCTTAACAATAAGCCCATTTTCATTTGTTTTATTCCTAAACACCCATTTAGTGCCTATTGCACACTCACCTGGGGGAAAAGGAACAAGCTCTCACACTTGCTGCTTTTTGAACTGAAGAAGCTCAAGCTGCATTGCTTCAACCTAGCCATTGTCTCTAAGTGCAACATGATAATTCTTTGGCTCTAGCTGACTGATGAAGAGACAATAGAGGAAGAAATTGGACAATTGACTTCTGGTTGAAACTCCAGCATTGATATCACCAATGATTTGAGACATTGGGTGATTCTTCAGCTCTAGATGAACAACGAGATCAGTGCAAGTGTTGTAGAACCTTCAGCAGCACAGATGTTGATGTAGACTCTTGAAACCATGTAGATGGTGGCAACTCAAATGAAGTTGAAGATGTAGAAATCTCATCAGCACTTGTTGTGGATGAAGCTACTGAAGCTACAGGAGCATCAGGTTTAGAGGACACAGGCAGTTGGTCACTAAACCTGAAGAGGTGAGTACTGCTATCATCATCATCATCAGCACCAGTAGTACCACCAGGTGGTGAACTATTGACAGGAGCAACAACAGGAGTTTGATAAGGAACATATTGCAGTATGTCCAAATCAAATAGCTCCACAGGGCTTTGTGGAATCGTGTCCTTTGGAGATTCATTAAACTTAACATGTAGAGTCTCTTCACCATCTTTGTTCTACAGTTGAAGACTCTGCATGCTTTGCAAGTTGATGAATAACCAACAAAGTACCCTGCATCCACCTTAGGATCAAATTTTTGAAGTTGATCCCGTGTGTTGATAATGAAACAAGGACATCCAAAAGCTCTGAAAAATGAAATTAGAGGGGCCAAATGATGAAGAACTTCATATGGAGTCTTCATCAACCTCTGATTTACTAGAACTCTATTCTGTACATAGCAAGTTGTATTGACAGCTTCAGCCCAAAAAGTCATTGGCAGTCCAGAATCAGCCAACATGGACCTTGCAGCTTCAATAAGGGTCCTGTTCTTTCTCTCCACTACTCCATTTTGTTGAGGAGTTCTTGGAATGCTAAACTGCCTCTTGATTCCCTTTGAGAGGTAGAATTCATCAAGTGTATTGTTTCTGAATTCTGTTCCATTATCACTTCTAATACACTTGACTTAGAGGGAATACTGCTTCTCAACATACAACACAAAGTTGATAATCTTCTGAGCTGCCTCATCCTTTGAATGCAAGAAGAAAGTCCATACAAATCTGGAGTAATCATCCACAATTACGAGACAGTATTTCTTCTTAGCCATACTCATCACTCTCACAGGACCAAACAGATCCATGTGAAGAAGTTGTAAGCAGGCAGTGGACTTAGGTTCTTCTATGGAGGGAAATGAAGCTTTGTGCTGTTTTCCTTTTAAACAAGCAGTGCAGTTATCTTCACATTTGAACTCCTTCATAGGCAGTCCCCTACTAAACCATGGTTTGCCAGCTGATTTATGTTTTTGAGATTAACATGACCCAGCCTTCTATGCCATAGAGTAGATTCTTGAGGGGAACCCTTGGAAAATAGGCAAGGATGGCCTTTGAGATCTATTTTCTTGGAAAGATCTAAGGCATACACTCTTCCTGTCCTATTGGCCTTCAGGAGAGTGTATTCATCCAACACCTTATCAATCAACTTAGAACTTTGGATGACAGAATCCGACAGTTCTGACTGGTGAAAAGAGCAACATGGCCTTTGTCACACATTTGACTGACACTCAAGAGGTTGTACTTGAGATTTTTCACATGGTTAACATCATCAAACATTATTTCCCCATTGGAAACAAAGCCTTTGCCGATGATGTAACCCTTTGCATCATTGCCAATGACACAAACCCCTTCTTTCCTTGAGAGTAGTCATTAAGAAGTGATCTGTTTCCTGTCATATGCATGGATCCTCCACTGTCTACAGATCAGATGCCTATGTGGCATGTTGAAGAACCCTGCAAAACACAACAAGTTAGTTAGATTTTGAGACCCAAACCTTTTTGGTTTTGGGCCTGTTCTCATCAATAGATGGTAACCTAACAGGTTTGTTGGAAACAGCAGCCTGAGAGGAAGAAGATGGTGAAGAAGAGGAATCCTTTGGCTTGGACCTCCTTTTCTGTGGTTTCAACATAGGAACATCTAATTGGTTAACTCTTCCCAATAGATGTTGAACCATCATAACCAGCTGAGTCTAATTTTGTGATAAGCTTTCAGCTCTTCAGAGACATTGGCATTGGAGTTTGATAAGTTCCTATGTTGCACGTTCTTCTTTTGAGCAATCTCAGCTGTTACCTGTTTAACCCCTTCCTTTTTGGATTTCTTTTTGGACTTAAGGGTTACAGGATTTGATGTGGCATGTAATAACAAGGGTAAGGATATGGCATTGGACCCTGAGGAACAAAATATGCAGGAGATTATGGTTGAGAATGGTGACCAGAATTGACAGGAAGTTACCCTCTGTGTTGTTGACTATTGCCAGGGAAAGTCACAAAGGGTGCAGAAGAATTAGATCCAGATGATCTACATTCTCTAGCAAAGTGTCCAAGCCTGTGGCATTTGTGACACTTCAACTTACCCTTGTCAAAACCAACTTTGGTTTTGCCAGACAGTCCTGGGAACTTTCTTCCAGTTCTTTTGTAGAACTTCTGAGATCTGATATTTATCAAGGTCATTTGGCTCAAAATATCCATCTCTTCTAAATCATCATCAACAATCCCCTTGAGATCATTCATGATGAAGCATAGATTGTCATTATTACACCCAGTAAACTGACTATCAACACTCACAAATGCTCATCATACTGGCATTCAGATGAAGCATATTCTGACTCATGACCAACCAAGGAAGTGTTTTCTGGTACAAAGTCATCAGTGAGCTTTCCAGATGATGATAGTTTTCGCTTCTGTTCTATCTCTCTCTCTCAAATGTAAGCAATTTACCATGGAGTTGGGTGAGAGATAGTTTGTCCAAATTTGCACTGGAGTGTAGGACAATAGTATATGTGTCCCATCTCTCAGGCAGTGATCTGAGAAATCTGTTATTCATCTGGCTATTGGTGTACTCATGTTTGACCATTTTTATTTGAGAGATCAAACAAGAGAACCGCTCAAACTATTGAGTCAGTGTCTCACCCTTCCTATGAGAGAATGTCTCATATTGTTGGGCAAGGATTTCTCTATTATTTGCCAAGACCTGATCTGTTCCTCCAAATTGTTCTTTCAAGGCATTCCAGAGGTCATGGGCAGTTTCATAATGCATTAGCCCAGAATAGATTTCATTGGGCAATGCCATGGCCAGAATTCCATGGCTTTTGCATCAATCTCAAACAATTTCTTATCCTCATCTGAGTATTGCTCCCTCCTCTTTGGAACCATTTGATTGGTTTCCGGGTTATTCACCATAGGCTTGTGTGGACCATGTACCACTGATGTCCAACAACACCTGAGCTGTTAACAGACAGGTGATGGAGAATTCGTCGTTGCCATATGTTATACTCACCCCTAATCAGCATTGGAGGCTTGGTTGAGGAACCAGTATTGTGAGGATCATTGGAAGGAGTAGTCATTTTAGAAAATCAGACAAATTCAAGATAAGCAAAACAAATTTAGCTCAAAACCACTAAAAACCTCAATTAAAATAACCAAAAGCGACAGAACTTCAATCTCTATAACAGATTCGTGCGAATTTGCTAGTTCGATCAAACTTAGAGCAAATGAGCAGTTTTAATGATCAATTGTTAGATCGATCAATGATTAACCCACTCTCATACCATTTGATAGGATCTCAGCATCTAGTTTGATCGATTCGAATGATTTCAGCAGCGGAATAGAGTACCAACTAGCACAATTCGAGCAAGAATACCAAAGATATTGCAATGAACAGAATTAGTTATAGAGAGAGAAAGTTTCTGCAAAAAGAAATATTTCATTCAATCACACGCTTTCGTGGTGGCAAATATTGTCACACATACAATCAGGTCAATCATCCCTTATATAGGAATGTCGTGCTGGAACATTCCTTATATAGGAGATGTGACGTCTGCTGATGTCGCTCGATAGTGACATCTAACAGAATTATTTAAACAACTGAAACATAACTACTGAAGATGTCAAAACAGCTGACATCTTCTTACAAAAATACTAAGTGTTATCAGTTACTACAACTACTGAAAAGAAACTACTGAAACTACAACGACTGAAGAACAAGCTCTTCAGTCGTTTTACAAAACTACTGAAAGTAAAAACATAAAACTACTGATATCACAACTACTGAAGAAGTACTCTTCAGCTATTGTGACAAACTACTGAAACTTAGCACTTGGTCTTCAGACTTGAACTTCAGACGTTTCATCAGCTGATGACTTCAGTAGATGTCATGAGCTGATATCTTCAGTCTTTGTCTTCAGACTTTGTACATCAGTTGTTGATCTTCAGCACTTGTGGAATCTTCAGCTGTTGTACTTCACTACTTTGGTCTTCAGCTTCAGCACTTGTGTTCTTTAGCTGTTGAGCTTGAGCACTTGTGTTCTTCAGTTGTTGAGCTTCAGCACTTTAGTCTTCAGCTGTTGAAGTCTTCAGTACTTGATCTTCATCTGTTGAAGTCTTCAGCACTTGTCGAACTGCTAATGAAGCCTTCAGCAGTTGTTGTGATATCATGTGGGACTTAGAGGTTTTCTGATCTTGGCTCATTGGTTCTTTTGGTCCAACAAACTCATTTGTATACTCCATCCACATGACTGAACTCAGTCGTATCCTTCATTCGCACAACTGAACAACTTCAGTCATCTCACTCCATTCGGTATGTTCATACACACGACTGAATCCAATAGCACAATTGAATTCATTCACACTCTTCATTCGCAAGAGTGATCCATACGTATTGTCCGTTCGCATGATTGAAGTTGTCCTGTTCTCTAACAAGTTTATACAAATGGAAGATCAATTGAATGCATTTACTACCGGGAAGGACTCATACATCCAGATGCTTTTGCTTCTGGAGAATGAGATAGGAAATCACAATAAACAGCTGAATCTTATAACATTAGATGACTATCCACAATCGAAACAACGGTTAGAGATTTATCTAAATGGAGTTGATCCAAATCTTTGGACTTCTATAGAGACTAGTTACACGGTACTAGTCAGGGAAAATGTTGTAAAGTTGACTTTGGTTGGAATGAGCGAGGCTCCGAAAATACTCTTCAATGCTGAGAAGAAAGTTTATGCCCTGTTGACTCTGAAAGACATCTTTCATCAGTTTTCTGAGAACAAGCAGGCCAAAAAGCTATGGGAGGCATTAGAGAAAAGATGTGACGCAAACATGACATTAAAGGCAGTAAAGGCTAACGCTCTCAAGAAGGAGTTCGATAACTTCTCACCCATAGGAAACGAGAGCTTAGATGATATTATTGACAGATTTTATCATCTAATGAGTAAGCTGCACACTCATGGTGTAACCACATCAATGGAAGACAAAATTTCAAGCTTTGCTGATGGTTTGCCTAAGCAATAGGACTCATTTGTGTATAACGTGTGACAGAATGACATTCTTGCGAAATTAGACATAAATGAATTCATTTTGAAGTTAAAAGAGGAAGAAGTTAGGATGATGTACAAGTCGAAGAAAGGATCCTACATTCAGAATCATTCACTATACAACTGAGTTCCCACTCCAACTGATTCAGGAACACCAATACAAACAGTGTTCGTGTCGAGTTCCGCGGCTCCTACCCAAACCACTACTTCAGGACCAGAACGTCTAGGTCATCAGAGACTCAATACATAGTGCCTAAAGCCAATGCTATGAAGTTGAAAACTGAGAATCTCAGGAATATCACTGTGGAAGTTGCAAAGGAGCATGTGGATCTTCTAGCAGGAGTGGTTCAATCGTATGATGGTTTAGTTATTGGAAGATCAGAAATTGTCATCTTACAGATGAAGACTATCAGCAGGTTGATGAGAAAGAGTTGGAAAGAATGGACATCATATGGGCTCTAGCATGTTCAGTTAGACGAGCTAAAAAGTTTTTCAAGAAGACGGGGCATAATCTAGTAGCAACGAAACATACGACTATTGGTTTCGACATAACCAACATCAACTGCTTCAATTGTGATGAAAAGGGGCATTTTAAACGTGAATGTGTGAAGCCCAAGAAAGCTAGAAATGGTAACCCATTTCCTATTTTCAACCATCAAGACAATGACATGGTTGGAACTAGTTCTTCAAATAAAGAGACTAAAGACAATGAATGTGTCGAAGCATTGGCTGATGGGTCTGCTAGTGAGGGTGAGATAGCAGTTGAGCAAGTGATGTCACATACAGAAGAAGCTGTTAGTGTGGTTAATCACTTGTTTAAGGAAGAGCTTAGAGCAACAATTTCGGAATCTCCAACAACAGAAGAGTCTACCTCTGCATCGATGTCTAATTCAACTGACTCCTCACAGGTAAGTTCTTTAGATCAACTATATGAAAAATATGCTTAATCTGAATGTGAAAAATTTAGGAAAATCATTGATCTGAAATTTGCTAGGTCATTAGAACACAATGATAACTTAGTAAATGACTTACAACTTTGCACTAAAGCTAATCGTATACTAAAACCAAATGGGTGAAATTTTAAAGAAAAGATAGAACTTTTAGGGAAACAACTAAGGGAAACCGAGGTTGCAGCCTTAAATCAATCTAATAGTAGGGCGTCCAGGCACATGACATGGAATTCGTCCCTCCTTTTCAATGTCAAACAAATCAAAGGGGACATGTTTCTTTTACTTGGAACAAAGGAGGCTACATCACAGCACAAGGCGAAGTGGGAAACGAGAACATAAAGTTTGACATGGTCAACACGTTCAACAACTATAAAACAACTTGCTTTCTGTCTCCTAGATCTGCAATAAAGATTCAAAGTTGTATTTGACAACAAGAAGTGCTACGTGTTGAAGAAATACTATGTGTTGAAGAAGTACTATGTGATTGAGGAGGACAATGTTCTTATGTCAGCTTCAAGATATACTTACTTGTATGTCTTGAATCTATCAAAAGCCTCTACAACAAATCACAAGGTTCAATGCTTCCTGTCAAAAGCAACTAAGAGGGATTCAGTCTCATGGCATAGATGAATGGGACACATCAATCCTAGGAAGATGAATCATTGATTCAGAATGACCAAGTGAATGGTGTAAATGTCAAGAACTTCCAGCTTCTAGACTTTTGCATAGCATGTAAGAAAAGGAAACAGACCAAGAAGGCTCACAAGGCAAAAAGTTAATTCTATTGATATGCCTCTCGAGCTTCTTCACATGGATCTGTTTGGCCCTGTCAACACAATCATTATTGCTGGAAATCTGTATTGCTTTGTAATAACAGATGATTACTCAAGATTCTCCTGGGTGATGTTTCTGAAAGAAAAATTAGAAACTTTTGAATCACAAAAACCAAAAGAAAAGTGATGTGATTCTAAAAGAAGAAAGTTCGTAGTCCGACATGTTTGCTTAATTTTTCTTATTCATTTTCTTTATCTTATATTCCTGTCTATTAAAATCTAAAAAAACAAAAAAAGATTTTCGGCTTTAAAATTTTAAGGGAAGAATAGTTTAATCTAGTATTTAATTTGTGCACTATTAAATCACTCAAAAAAACAAGGGAGGAGAGCAGCTTAGCTAATAGATTGAAATCAAATCTATGATTCTGATTCAATGTCTATGGAAATGATAGTACACAGGATACAATTTGTTTGGGACTTGAAAAGAACATAAATGATTAAGATGCAAAATTGAAAGTATAAGTCTAAGAAGTCTAAGCAAAATAAAAGGAAAAATGATAGTAGAACTAGTCTACTACTGAGGTAACATAGAGAAAGTAGACCTAGAGGTTGCTCGTCATTATATGATACGTCAGTAGATTTAGCACAATAGATGAGTAGACCTCATTGGTGATTTAAACTCGAACTAAGTTGTTCAAGTTGTTGTGGGTTCTCATCTTATCCTTGGTTAACACAATCAACGCATTTCCAGTAAGGGATGAGGAGCAAAATAAATGCCACAAATGTGTGCATATGACCATAAAAAATGAGCAAAGCACATGGAAAAATGCTTAAAGCAATCAAGCTGATAACATATGTTGTTTGTGCATTATGTGCAAAAAGAACAATAAATGCTTTAACAAGAAGATAGGTTGTGTGCTTCTCTGCTACACGGTGGCACTGACTTGAGGTTAAGCATAACCTAAATATTCTAGAATTCATTGTTATTTGCGCCTCTCTGCTGTGCAATGGCACTGACCTGAGGCTTGGCATCTTTTTAAAAGCTCTTATCTTGCACCCTGAAAGGATCATACATGCCAACTCAATGGGTGACTTGATGACTGCTCAGCTGGAATCCCACAAGTCCAAGGTTAAATGCGGATGAAGATCTGCAAGAAAATAACAAGTGTTATCTTCCGCATTAGTTAATACGAAAGATAAAACTCTCATGCGGACAAGTGTTTAGTCTTCCACATTGACTAATGCGGAAGACATAATACTAATGTTGAAGAACAAGTTACTCTTCCGCATTGACTAATGCGGAAGAACAAAAGAAGATGCGGACAAGACTTTGCTCATCCGCATTGACAAATGCAGATGACCAACCAGATGCGCACAAGTATTTGTTCATCCGCATTAACCAATGCAGATGACCAACTTACTAATGGTGATCAAAATTAACTCATCCGCATTTGTAAATTCGGATGAACAAGCAGAGATGCGAATCAAGACTTAGAATAGTTTCTGATGTAATAGGTCAGCGGTATTTTAGTCATTTTGTAAAGGCATCTTATCTGCCTATAACTAGAATAGTTAACCTCGTACTGAGGTGACGGCTCATAGATAGAGAATTTTGTTGTAATTATTCTCTATAACTTATCAACTTTCATATATCAATACAAACAACATTTATGAGTAATTGTCTTGCCTTGAATGTTCATTGATTGTTTGTTTCCGCCACTCAATCATTGACTTGATTATCATATTCGATGCACAGTAAGAATATCACTCTTACTCAAACCCAGTCATCTTAGAATAGTCTCTTCTTAACAAATACGCGTAGACCGCTTAAAAATCTCCTAAGGAATGTTGATTACCATATAAGTCTGGGATCCACAAATGTTTGTTGAAATAATTAAACCTAACCAATCACCAATGAGTCAAAATTCTATGTATAGTTTTAAGAGGACAAACATACTGACAATCCTCATGGCTGCAACTCTTGACAGTCAAAATCATTGTGTGCATTTTGTAACTATAGTATGATTTCCTCAAATTTCTATTGACTCTCGGTGAAAACAAGAATCTAGCATAAAATTGTTTTATCAAAATGTCCAAAATGATTTTCATACACCTGTAGGATTCCATAATGAATCATTCAAAAAATTTATCAAATTAACTTGAAGTTATGCTGTTCAGGAAGAAAAATCTGTAAGATGTTTTTTCTAAAAGATTTCAATCCATCTCTAATCAAAAACACAAAAATATGTTCTGTTTTGTCTTTAATTTCAAGTCGATTTTCTATTTTTCTAGTCTTTTGTTAGGTAAAAGCCGGACTATACAACTAGATCTAATCTATGAATCACTACTAACAGTGGTCATGTCGGTGGTGACCAATGGATTTAAATTAAAAGGGATCACGTCTGAGGTGATCAAATGGTTTTAAATTTTAAAAGGGTCATGCCTGAGGTGATCGGTGTTTATAATGTTATATCAAAAGGTAAAACTTTAAGTGTGTGAAAGAGTATGAGGTCAGACTCATAAGTATGAGCAATCGCACGATTGGACCATAAGTATGAGCCAATCGCATAATTGGACCATAAGTATGAGCAAATCGCACGATTGGACCATGAGTATGGAGCAATTCACATGATCGGACTATGAGTATGGGGAATCCATGCGATTGGACCATAAGGTTGAACCAATCGTACGATTGGATGAAGAAGTATGAGCCAGTTTCACGACACTGGGTCACATGAAGTGGGGGAGGATGTTGTTGTTTTAGAGATTATGGATGATACGACACTTGGTCACATGAAGGTCTACCATGGGAAACAAGAAAGCCCCCGGTGAGGACACTGTTTGCCCATCTGGCCAACAAGGAGTACGTGCGCCATCTCACAGAAGTGGCATCATGATGGCACTGACTCCGACGTCGAGCCCATCATGGCACCCACTGAAGAAGATGACGACGACGACGATGATCAGAGTCAAGGTGAAGAGGCACCTGGTGGAACTGAAAGTGTTGCCTTCCAACAAGACTTCTTGGTTGATGAAGATGTGGAGTCGGATGATGAGCCTCTAGTAAGGACCGTCGGGAGCTAGGTCGTGGCCATCGATAAAGGGATAGAGGCGGTTGGAGGACGCCATGCTGATTCGAGGGGTGGTGCTAATGATGTTATTGATCCTACTTACACCCCTGACCAGTCCCGCGGCCAAGGGGGAGCGCCTATTGCTAAGGGCTCCAGGAATAAGAGAACGGCACATCCCCACGAGAAGGAGATCAAGAGGCCTGGGTTTACTTTGATCACATCTTCTTCCTTTACCATAGGCACCACCACTGCCACAACCACCACCAATGCCACAACCACCACCACTACCACCACTTCCATATCTCCTTTCACCACCACCATAGCTACTACTACCACCATCACTCCTCCCACTACCACTATCACTCCATCCACCACCACTACCACAGTCACTCCACCATATCCCACACACATTCCACCTCCCATATTCACCACATCTACCACCACCAGTCATCAAGCACATCCCTCCACTCACTTTACATTCATAGCCGGACCCACTCTACCTAATATCAGGTTAGAGGAACAGCTTGCTAACTCAACAACATTATGCTGAGGCTTCTAGCCACCGATGAGCTAAGAGCTACTCAGCTAGACAAGATGATGGAGGTGAATGCAGCTCAAGCAAAGAAGATCATGGAGCTCAGCGAGAAGAGTGACAAGTATGAGAGAGCTCTAGGCCGACCCACCAAGCACTTACTAGTCAAAATGAGTTGGTGTTGGGTTCGATGCAGAGGATAAAGGAGCTTGAGAAGAAGAACAAGAAGATACGGCTAAAGCTCATGGGGTCAAAGAATGAGCCACTAAAGAATAAGGATAGTGATGATGATGATGATGAGGATGAAGATGATTCAGAGCAAGATGGTGAGGAAGGAGGACCAAGTGGAAATGATGATGATGATAAGGAAGGTGATGCATCTGTATTAGCCTCAAATCCTCAAGCTCAGGAGAGCAAATGAAAGAAACCAAGATCAAGGAGCCTCATCCTCCGCTCCTCCAGCTGAAGAACCAACAATTCAAGACAAGTGTAATTATTGGATATCTTTGTATTTAAAAAATTTTGTACTTGAATTATATATTACATTAATGTAATTAACAATCATCTATGTTTGTTGATGTTTTAATGTTTTATATAATGACTTATGTATGATGTGCTAATGTTTAATCAAACAGATAAAGCGCCACACATAGACGAGTATGATGTCGAACCCCTTCAGCAAGTTAAGAATCAACTTACAATGATTCTTGACTTGCAAGGGATAGTCAGGAGATCTGTGAGCTACACTTCGGAAGAGGGAGAGATCATTCATGATCTAACTGATGAACAGCTCGCGGAAATCTTCAGGCTGAATCCTGATGAGCTGGTCAAAGATGCTCCAAAAGTTGATGTCACAAGTGATGATGAGCTGAAACATGTAGATGAGATTGAGATAGAAGATGTCACTGCAGAACACTATTCACAGTACACGGATCCGGAAGGACATGTTATCCCCAACTTGGGTGAAAATTTTGATAGTGTTACTTTTGAAAAATTAGATAAAGTGGAGAAAGAAAAAGAGAAAGAAGAAAGCATAGCCCAAGCTTTAGACACTATTGTCGACTTGAAGAAAGCTGAATGAGCAGCTGGTTTTGCAGAAATGAAAGCTCAACGCGTGCTGCCAAAGCAGAATGCCTACACAAAGCTCTACAAAGTCAAACGACATTAGAAAGTGTCAGGACAAAATTATAGCGTGGGCGTATTTGAAGACTTACAGGTCTATGCGGTTGAAAGAGAGAATGAACTGAGTACTTCGGATAACCTTATAATCTAAAGACCATTCCTGATATTGAGCTCAACGGTCTGGCATGTTTAGATCTTCTGTATGCAAATCCGAGGAAAATATTGTTGGTTTCTTTATGCCCAAGACACATAGAACATTGATGTGGTTAGTACGTCATGATCCAAGTCGGGTCATACCCAATAACAAGCTTAGCAAATACCAACATGTATTTAAATTGATGATATGATCATGCAATTAAATAATTACACCAATTTAGATAATGGGTTTTCTAAAAAAATTGTATGTGAGAAAGAACAACTTATATGGATATTTTGTTCATGGATATTATTTATAATTTTATTTAAGTTGGTTAAATAACATCAAATAATAATAGTGTGTTTAAGTTCTATAATTAACAGGTTAATTATACAACTTATTTTGTAACTAGTTCTCTATTTTGTGGGTTTTTTAAAATGGGGGGAAACCCATTTTAAAGTATATATTCGGCCGCCCTCCAAGGGCAATAATTTGTCTTTTGTTGCCTTGGAAAAACACACCCATTTGAACTAGACACACTCTCCCATCTTCTTCTTCTCTCTTATACATGCAAGACTTGTTTTTTTCTCTCATCTTAGAATAAACACAAGGCTGAATAGGTGTTTTCAGCAGCCTCTTCTTGCAATTTGGTGTGAAAAATCCTAGCAACAAGGTGTTTGCAATAGAGCTTGGGGTATGCAAGCTTGAGAGGACCTCCTTTTGGTGCCTTAGTCTTTTTTCTTGGAACAAATCCTCATCCATTTCGACTCTTTTGCTGCGGAAAGGTAGTTTCTGGCAGCCTCTTTATGGCTGTCCATAATGTATGTATTAGGTTTACATAGCTAGTCTTATTCACATATAAAAGGTCCTTTGTTCTTGGGTTTGTTTGTAACTTTATAATATCCATTTGAAACCAAAACTTTCAGTTTAAAAACTATGTTATAAAGTTTGTTTCCGCTGCATTTTCACAAAGTTAAATGGTTAAACTATGTATCATGTTCTAACAAACCCCTACATTGGCATGTAGAGCCGGTTATGTGGATAGCTAGCTTGTTTTGTCCTTGAAAAATTCGTTTTATGGGACCTTTAAACCCTTTGAGGGGCTGCTATATTCATGTATTATGAAACCCCAAACTTTCAAAGTTATATCACACATGCTTGTGATTAAACTTTGAAAGACATGTATGTTGTATTGTTTGTTTGTTTGGACAAGATAAAACCCGAAATTTCAGTTTGTTTTGGCTGAGATTTCGTGGGTTTTAGTGGGGATTTATTGTTGTTTTGGATGATATTATAATTCTTCATTATGGTGCATAACCTAGCCTTGACCTTGTGTTATTTGGATTATTGTGATGGTTGTATTTATTCATTCAATTGGGTTGTATAATCTTTTATTTGTGCTTTTTTTAAAGTGTAATTTATTTATTATTGGGATGTAATAAATAGATTAGGTACTTTTCATTTTACTAGAAATCTTGTATTAGGATATAATATCTTGTAATATGAAGATGTATGTGTTAGAAGCACAAAGGAAAGACACAAGAAACATGCAGCATTTGGATGATGTTTCAAGTGGGAGGTTCATGGAAGCATTTTGTGTTGAGTTTTGTCCCTTAGGAATGTCCTATGGACCACACCTGTGATCGCAAAATAGTGTGGCCACTTCAGATGCTATGGTTATGCACTAACATTTGGTTGATTCATGGTTGTTTTGGTTATGGTATCGTGGTTGATTGCTTATATATGATGTTTGCTTAACAATCCTTTCAATGATCATAACAAACTATCGAAATGGTCCTTAATCATTAAAAGGTAATAAAAGGTTATTAAAATAGTTTAATGATTTTAAAGATTAAAAGGGGTTTTAATCTATGTACCATAGGGTATCTTGTATTTGAAAGCATGCAAATATGAATACATAGAGTTTTCTAAACTAGAATTATAAAATCTCTAAACATTTTAAAAAATAAGATCAACAGCGTCCTTTTACACAACACTTGAGTCACTCGGGACTCTTAGCGGGATAAAGGTCACCTAACCATTTTGAGGGAACTTGTGACTTGAGGTAAGAATGCCATATTCGTGGGATAAAGGTCACCTAACTGCTTATTTTGGCAAACTCACACGTGTGTGTAAGTAGGGTGTCTTGATCTACGATATGGTTTCCAAAGGGTGTTGATGGGATTAACAAGCCGACTTTGCATATGATGTTTCAAGTCGATCCCATACCTCCAGAAGTTGCAAATGGTTACAATCGTCAATCGTTGACCACCTTATTAATTTAGATCGTGGGATAAAGGTCACCTAAATACTATTTAAATGTAATGTCGGGTTCTAGATTTTAATATGAAAATGACCTTAAAAGGTATTAATTATTAAAATAACAATATCTAATATACTAAAATTGATCTTTGTTAAATTTTGTAGATGGCCACCAATAATTATGCTAATCATGATAATTCATCCACGTCTGCCCAATCTTTACGAGCAATTTTCCAAAAGAAACGTCTAAATCAAAACATTTTTATCGATTGGTATCAAAACTTAAGAATCGTTCTCAAGCAAAAGAAACGATCATATGTTTTAGACGACCCTGTCCCTGATCAACCTAGTGAGGATGATGAGGAGGCCTATAACGATTGGATAAAGTACACTAAGGACTCTGTCCAAGTGTCTTGCCTTATGTTGGCAAGCATAACTCCGGATCTCCACAAGGAGTATGAGCATCACGGAGCTTATGACATGATAACCCAACTGAAGGAAACGTTCCAACAGCAAGCGAGGGTTGAGCGCTTCGAAATGGTTCGAGCGTTCCATGCATGTCGTATGGACGACAACCAATCAGTTTCATGTTATGTCCTTAAGATGAAAAGTCACATTGACCGCCTCGAAAGGCTAAATTGTCTCGTCTCAAAGGAATTGGCCACAGATTTGATCCTCAATGTCCTTGCCAAAAGGTTCGAGACATTCGTGTTAAACTACAACATGAATGCTTCGGACAAAAGCATTGGTGAGCTTCAATCTTTGCTCAAAATGGCCGAGGCGGCCATGGGTAAAAGGGATTTACCCGTTCTCACCATCAATGAAGGTGGGAACAAGAAAAGGACTCATCCCCCACCGAAGGCAAGAGTTTCAAAGTGTAAGGGACCCGTAATGGGAAAAGGGAAAGGGGTGGAAAGGGTGCCATCCAAAGCACAGGAGAAGAGGCAAAAGGTTGCTTTCATTGACCCATGCTTCAAGTGTGGGGAGATTGGACATTGGGTAAGAAGTTTTCCTATCCATCTCCAAGAGTTCAAGCAAAGAGGGATGCCGGGCAGACCTCAGGTACCATATACATGATCCATATTGATTTAAACTTAATATCCTCTAACACATGGGTACTAGATACTGGATGTGGAACTCACATTTGCAATTTGTTGCAGGGGTTCAAAAGAAGTAGCAACTTCAACGAAGGGGATGTTAGCCTCTACATGGGCAATGGGGCTAAAGTTAATGTTGAAGCCCCTGGTGACTACATCTTGAAACTTCCACATGGTTTGGAAGTAATTTTGTACAATGTTTTGTATGCTCCTAGTTTGACTAGGAACATTATTTCCATAGCCCTATTAAAACATTTTGGATATGTATTATCATTTATTCGAAATGAAATCCATGTTACTTTGAATGACATGTTTTACTTTAAAGTTATTCCCATCAATGGTATGTATGAATTGGTTCGTGAAAATACATTGAATGATAGCTTATTGTACCAAGCTAGTACCAAGAAACTCAAATCGGATTTGAGTAACACTTATCTTTGGCATGCCGTCTTGGTCATATAAACAAGAAAAGAATACAAACACTACAAAAGAATGGTCTTTTAAAAACAAATGAATGTGATTCATTTGATGTATGTAAGTCTTGTTTACAAGGTAAAATGACTAAGGCACCTTTTAGTGGCAAAGCCGAAAGGGCAAAGGATTTATTAGGTATCATACATTCGGATGTATGTGGTCCTTTTAAACCTATGACAAGGTACAATGAAAGATACTTCATTACCTTTACTGACGACTATAGTCGATATGGGTATGTGTACATGTTAAGACACAAAGCTGAAGCTCTTGAAATGTTCAAGATCTTTCAAAATGAAGTACAAAATAAACTCAATAAGTCAATTAAAATTCTCCGCACCGATAGAGGAGGTGAATACTTGAATGATGCTTTTAGGGACCATCTTAAAAGTTGTGGGATTGTCTCACAACTATCTCCACCGGGAACACCACAATATAATTGCGTGTCCGAGCCGAGAAATCAATCTCTATTGGATATGGTTCGATCTATGATGGCTAGAAGCTCATTACCTCTGTCATTTTGGGGTTTTGCTCTGCTCTTTGTGGCCCGTATTTTGAATATGGCCCCAACCAAGAAAGTGAAAAGGACACCTTATGAAATATGGCATGGAAGGGTTCCATCATTTTCATATTTGATGTGTGGGTGTGTGAGGCTTATGTGAAAACTGCCACCCCGAACAAGTTAGAAAGCCGTTCCACTAAATGTATCTTTATTGGATATCCAAGAGATTCTATGGGATATTATTTCTATGATCCAATACAACAAAAAGAGTTTGTTGCCAAAAGGGTGAGTTCTTGGAAACCAAGTTCCTTATGGAAGGAACTAGTAGTATAACTATGGATCTTGATAGGATCAAGAACCGCAACCCGATACACGTTTAGTTGACACTAGCACTCAACATGTGGATGTTGAAAGTGATCAAATAGTTGATCAATACAAAGAAAATGTTCGTAGATCTGGTAGAACTAGTAATCCACCTGAAAGATATGGATTTTTCACTAATAGATGCTATGTGATAGATTCCGATGAACCAATCACATACCATGATGCGTTGTCCAATTCAGATTGTGACAAATGGCTTGAGGCCATGAACGTTGAGATGCAGTCCATGTATGACAATCAAGTATGGGACTTGGTTATACCACCTCTTAACTCCAAGGTAGTTGGAAGTAAGTGGATTTTCAAGAAGAAGACCGATATGCATGGAAACTTGGATACTTATAAAGCAAGACTTGTAGCAAAGGGTTTCACTCAAACTCAAGGGGTTGGCTATGATGAAACTTTCTCACCTGTTGCGATGCTAAAATCTATTAGGATATTGTTTGCCATAGCAACTCATTATGATTATGAGATTTGGCAAATGGATGTCAAAATGGCTTTCCTAAATGGATATATTGAGGAAGATGTCTATATGGTTCAGCCTGAAGGTTTTGTCGATCCAAAATATCCTAACAAAGTATGCAAGTTAAAGAAATCAATATATGGATTGAAACAAGCATCGAGAAGTCAGAATCACCATTTTGATGAATGAGTAATTAAATTTGGATTCATCAAGAACATTGATGAAGCTTGTGTATATAAGAAAGCAACTGGGAGCATCATCACTTTCCTAGTATCGTATGTTGATGACATACTACTATTTGGAAATGACATTCCAACCTTGGAAGGTGTAAAAACCTGGCTTGGAAGTTGTTTTTCCATCAAGGATCTTGGTGAGGCCGCCTATATTCTGGGAATAAAGATCTATAGGGATAGATCAAGGCTGTTGATTGGTTTAAATCAAAGTGCATACATTGATAAGATCTTGAAAAGGTTCAAGATGGAGAACTCTAAGAAGGGTACGGTACCTATTCAAAGAGGAACAATATTGAGCAAGACTCAATGTCCAAGCTCAAAGGATGAGCAAGATAAATGAAGGCAATCCCATACGCATCTGCTATTGGATCCATCATGTATGCAATGATATGCACTCGACCGGACATTTCATGCGCCTTAAGCATGACAAGCCGATACCAACAAAATCCTGGAAGTAGTTATTGGATGGTTGTTAAGAACATACTTAAGTACCTAAGGAGGACTAAAGATATGTTTCTAACCTATGGATCTGGTGATGAAGAACTTGTTGTAAAAGGTTATACGGATGCGAGTTTTCAAACCGATCGTGATGATTCATGATCACAATGAGGATACATTTTCATTCTAAATGGAGGAGCTGTCTCTTAGAAGAGCTCTAAACAAGATGTGGTGGCTTTATCAACTACTGAATCTGAATACGTCGCCGCCTAGAGATCTTTTGTGATAACGAGGATGTGATTGCTCAAATCAAGGAACCTTGTGCTCATCAGAAGGCTACGCACATTGAGCGGAGATTCAACTACATACGAGATGAAGTTGAGAAAGGAAAGATATGTATTCACAAAGTTTACACAGATCAAAATATTGCGGATCCTCTTACTAAGCTCCTACAAAAGGTGAAGCATGAAGGTCATTCCTGTGCCATGGGACTTCAATATTCTAGTGACTGGATTTGATCTGTGATTTCGTATTTGGATATTTGGAACTCCCTTACTACTTGAATGAAATTATATGGTTATAATATTTCAATAAATGTTCCATTTTAGCATGTTTAATCCATGGTTAAATTGTTTACTCTAAATGTACGTAGTCGTTCATACTTGTGGGACCAAATATGACGGTAAGATTATTATGAATTGGATTGGTAGTTATTCATAAGGAATGAATATAGAGCAATTGGTTGATGCCAAAGTTCATAGATATTTATGGGATACAAATACTGGACTGACCCACATCTCAAATTTTACTACATGGAATCTTCTAGATTGATCATAAGTAAATTGAGAAAAGGCGAATATCATTTGGTATCCTCAGACCTGAGATACATATTGGGTTTTGATATTCACCAAGTGTTATACCTTGAGCTAGTTCTTCACTGCCTTAAAATAATGGACAGTACGTAAGGCTATGTTCAGGCGTGACATGAAGTGTTTGTGAGAAACGTATGTATTCAAGATGGAATTTGTTCCTCTTATTCATTGAGAGCAAGATGTCTAAGGCCTGATTAAGTTAAATCAACAAGGAATGATCATTCTGTGTCCTTCGATTCATGACATCTGAAACAAAAGGATAAATGATTTATTCACCTAAATCATTACAAGTTGGACACTTGAAGGGGATGACGTTATTGAATGGCTTTAAGTCATGCGTATTAACGGTAGTAAACCGTTGTTAGGCGGTATTTACTACTTGCATCAATCTTCTATGAATCTTGTGCAAGTAGGAGATTGTTGGTTTCTTTATGCCCAAGACACATAGAACATTGATGTGGTTAGTACGTCATGATCCAAGTCGGGTCATACCCAATAACAAGCTTAGCAAATACCAACATGTATTTAAATTGATGATATGATCATGCAATTAAATAGTTACACCAATTTAGATAATGGGTTTTCTAAATAAATTGTATGTGAGAAAGAACAACTTATATGGATATTTTGTTCATGGATATATTTATAATGTTATTAAGTTGTTTAATAACATCAAATATTAATAGTGTGTTTAAGTTTTATAATTAAGAGGTTAATTATACAACTTATATTGTAATTAGTTCTCTATTTTGTGGGTTTTTTAAAATGGGGGGAAACCCATTTTAAAGTATATACTCAGCCGCCCTCCATGGGCAATAACTTGTCTTTTGTTGCCTTGGAAAAACACACCGATTTGAACTAGACACACTCTCCCATCTTATTCTTCTCTCTCATACATGCAAGACTTGTTTTTTTCTCTCATCTTAGAAGAAACACAAGGCTGAATAGGTGTTTTCAGCAGCCTCTTCTTGCAATTTGGTGTGAAAAATCCTAGCAACAAGGCGTTTGCAATAGAGCTTGGGGTATGCAAGCTTGAGAGGACCTCCTTTTGGTGCCTTAGTCATTTTTCTTGGAACAAATCCTCATCCATTTTGACTCTTTTGCTGCTGAAAGGTAGTTTATGGCAGCCTCTTTATGGCTGTCCATAATGTATGTTTTATGTTTACATAGCTAGTCTTATTCACATATAAAAGGTCCTTTGTTCTTGGGTTTGTTTGTAACTTTATAATATCTATTTGAAACCGAAACGTTCAGTTTATAAACTATGTTATAAAGTTTGTTTCCGCTGCATTTTCACAAAGTTTAAATGGTTAAACTATGTATCATGTTCTAACAAACCCCTACAGATGTCGGGATGGTTCGAAGTTGCGTTAAAGAAGGAATACCACACTAGGTGGGTAAACTTCCGACCTCAACAACCGAAGAGGTACATGAGTAAGTCTGAAGTGGATCCCATAACTGGAAGACCTAAAGTGGTGCTAAAGTGGAGTCCCCCGCGCATGATGTCAAAGATTCCCTCACGGGAAATTCCTCACGACTTCACTCCACACTTCAAATGGTGGTATTATGAGTGGCGAACATGCAAAGTGGTCATAGTGCTAAACATAGATGGAAAGATTGATTCTATCGAGGTATTTGACCCAATGTGGCTTATAAACTTGTCAGCTAAAGATGTCTAGACATTATACAAGTTGCCATTGTTCTATGACACACAAGATATTGTACTAGCTCTCCAGTTCCACCACGTGATAAGACTCTGCTTTGCATTTGAAATACATTAAGGAGTTACAAAAGAGTAGAAGTACAAGAAGTTCCAAGAACATGTGAAGAGTGTTAGATGATAAAGAAAACTAGGTCTAAGGGGGAGTTTGTAAATACATGTGTACCTAGTTTCTGAGCTTAAATATGAAAGTCTTTCAGTCTTACATATGTAATGAATAGGTTCAATGAAATATAATATGTGATTGAGGTTGTTGTACTATATGTATGAACACATTTCAAAAGCTTCATCTTTGTGTCTTAACAAGTACACATACCCGTACGACTATAGTCGTCGGTAAAGGTAATGAAGTATCTTTCATTATACCTAGTCATCGGCTTAATAGGACCACATACATCCGAATGTATGATACCTAATAATTCTTTTGCCATTTGGTTTTGCCACTAAAAGGTTCCTTAGTCGTTTTTCCTTGTAAACAAGATTCACATATATCAAACAAATATATTCACTTCCTTTTAAAAGACCATTCTTTTGAAGTGTTTGTATGAGCTTCTTGTTTATATGACCAAGACGGCAATGCCAAAGATAGGTGTTACTCAAATCCAATTTGAGCCTTTTGGTGGTGGTTCGGTACAATGAGCTATCATATAATGTTTTTCACGGACCAATTTATAATAGCATTAATAGGAATAGCTTTAAAATAAAAGATTTTATTTATAGAAACATGAATTCATTCTCAATAAAAGTCATAACATAACCATATTCTCTTAATTAGGAAACTAAAATAATGTTCCTAGTCAAACTAGGAGCATACTAAACATTATTCAAAACTGTTTCAAAACCATTTGGAAGTTTCAAGATGTAGTCCCTTGGCCTTCAACTTGAACTTTTGCCCCATTCCTCGTGTTAGGGCTTACATCCCCTTTCTTGAAGTTGTTACTTCTTTTGAAGCCCTACAAAAATTGCAAATATTAGTTCCACATCCGTATCCAATACCCATGTGTTAGAGGATATTAAATTAAGATCAATATGAATCATGAAAATTGTACCTGAGATTTGCCTGACATCCCTCTTAGCTTGCAACTCTTTGAGATGGATAGGACAATTTCTTGCCTAATGTCCTATCTCCCCACACTTAAAGTATGGTCATATGAAGCAACCTTTTTCTTCTTCTCCGGTTGTTTTGGTGTTGGTGCTCTTACCGCTCCTTTTTAACTTTCTCCTAGTGTACCTTTTACCGTTGGTAGCATTTGCCTTGGCTATTTTGAGCATAGAGTGAAGCTCAGTTATGTTCTTGTCCCACCCGTTCATGTTATAATTCATAACAATGTTGTCAAACCTTTATGACAAGGAGTTGAGAATCAAATCCGTAGCCAACTCTTTCAAGACGGGAGAATTCAGTGTTTCGAGGCGGTCATTGTGGCTCTTCATCTTAAGCACATAAGATGAGACTGATTGGGTGTCATCCATATGACATTCATGAAGCGCTCGAAGCGTTTCGAAGCGCTCTACCCTTGCTTGTTGTTGGAACGTTTCTTTCAATTGGGTAATCATGTTGTATGCTTCTTGATGTTCATACTCCTATTAGAGATCTGGAGTCATGCTTGCCAACATTAGGCAAGACACTTCAACCAAGTCCTTAATGTATTTCACCCAATCGTTATAGGCCTCCTCATCATCCTGATTTGTGTAGGGATTTAACAGGTTTATCAAAGTCAATATAAGCTTGTTTATATGAAAACGCAGCGGATTAATAGTTTTAAAACTTGTTGATATGTTGATAATTAAACTCTTTAATAAGCAAAATCCAAACCATGGATCCATATACGAAATGCATACAATAAGACAACCATAGGATGTTTAGAAGATAACCTTTTCAAACTACTAGAAAACGAGTTTATGGGGTTGCTAAGAATGAACTTTTTGGCTGAATCTTCAAGCAAGAAGACCTCAAGAAAGCTATACCCCAAGCCACCAACAAATACCTTTGGAAGCTAGGATCCTCAACACTTGTTCACAGCCTTGAACACCTTGTTCCAGCCGAGTTTTAAGCCTCTTTTCTGCCTTCTTCTATTAGAAATAATCAGAGAAAAAGGGAGAGAAAACTCTTTGTGTACTTGAGAAGTTTTAGAGTTACTTGTTCAATGTTTCATTTGTCTATCAATTAAGTAAAACCCACTAACGAATGATGGTTCCTTTTCAGCCATATAGGCCGAAAGGTTGGGGTCCAATGAGGGGCTTCCCTTTTGTTTTTTTTTCTTAAAACACCCAACCACTTAATTGTAACAAGTTTAATTAAATCCTTTTAAACAAACTTGTATTTTAGACAAATGACAAAACATGTTACATTGACTTAATAATGTTACTTAACCTATTAAATAACAATATATATAGTACTCTTTCTAAATAAATAAACCTATGTTATTTATTCATTTCCCAAGTGCATCTTTCATTTAGAAAGCCATTTTTCTAAATATATAAATGGTGTTGATGTTTATTTAGTTGATCAAATCAACTAAATAAATATTGCACGTGTTTGTCTAGCCTGTTATTGGGTATGACCCGACTTGGATCATATAACACTAGCCAAATCAATTTAATATGTATCTTGGGCAGACCAAATATTACAATCTCCCACTTGCACAAGATTCATAGAAGATTGATGCAAGCAGTAAATGACGCCTAGCAACAGTTTGCTACACTTAATGTATATGACTAAGTGCCATTCAATAACATCACCCCTTTCAAGTACTTTACTTGAATATGATTTAGGTGAATCAATCATCCATCCTTTTGTTACAGATGTCATGTTAAATCCCAGAGACACAAAATTGTCATTCTCCAATGATTTAACTTTAACAGGCCTTAGACATCTAACTCTCAACGAATAACAGGAACAATTTCCATCTTGACTACATATGTCTATCACAATCACCTTATATCATACTTGAAGCTAGCCTATGTACTATTAATTTTACATAACAGCAAAGAACTAAGTCAAAGTATAATACTTGGTGAATATCAAGACCCTATATGTATCTCAGGTCTGAGGATAAAATGATATTCTCCTTTACTCATATCTCTTATGACTAATCACTAAGATTCCATGCAGAGACAATTAAGAGCGGGTCTGTCCAATATCTATATCCCATAGATATCAATGAACCTTGGTAGCAACAACTTGCTTTATATTCATACCATATGAATATGAACCAATCCAAGTTCATTATACTCTTACATTCATAGTTGTTCCCACAAGTATGATCTACCATAGACGTTTAGAATAACTTGCTTATTCACGGATTTAAACATGCTAAAAGGATGAACAAATGAAAATTATAATCATATATTTAAGTTAAATAACATAAGTTCCAATATCCAAATACTAAATTTGATCAAGTTCAATCACTAGAATATCGAAGTCCTAAGGCACAAATATGACTTTCATGTTTTGACCTATCTAGGAGTTTCGTGAGTGGATCCGCAATGTTTTGATCAGTGTGAAATTTGTGAATACATATCTTTCCTTTTTCAACTTCATCCCTTATGTAGTTGAATCTCCGTTCAATGTGCCGAGTCTTTTGATGAGCACGAGGTTCCTTGATTTGAGCAATCGCACCCTCGTTGTCACAAAAGATCTCTAGGGGGTCTTGAATGGTAGCAACAACCCCTAGATGCAATGAATTTCCTAAGCCACGCAACTTTTGAGCTGCCAATGAAGCGGCGATGTATTCTGATTCTGTTGTGGACAGTGCCACCACATCTTGCTTTGAGCTTTTCCAAGAGACTGCTCCTCCATTCATAATGAAGACATATCCCGACTGTGATAGAGAATCATCTCGATCAGTTTGGAAACTCGCATCCGTGTAACCCTTTACAACGAGTTCCTCCTCACCATATTCATATATTAAGAACATGTCCTAAGTATTTCTAAGGTATTTCAAAATACTCTTAACAGTCATCCAATGATTATTACCAGGATTCTGTTGATATCTACTTGTCATGCTTAAAGCACATGACACGTCTGGCCTAGTACATATCATGGCATACATGATGGATCCTATAGCAGATGCATATGGGACTCCATTAATTCTTTCTTGTTCAACCTTTGAGCTAGGACATTGAGATGAGCTCAATATAGTCCCTTTTTGAATAGGTACCAAACCTTTCTTAGAATTCCCCATCTTGAACCTTTTCAAGATCTTTTCAATGTATGCACTTTGGTTTAAACCTATCAACCGCCTTGATCTATCTCTATAGATCTTTATTCCCAAAATATAGGTGGCTTCACCAAGATCTTTAATGGAAAAACAGCTTCCAAGCCAGGTTTTTACACCTTCCAAGGTTGGAATGTCATTTCCAAATAGCAGAATGTCATCGACATATCATACCAGGAAAGTTATAATGCTCCCACTAGCTTTCTTATACACACAAGCTTCATCAGCGTTTTTGATGAACCCAAATTTCTTTACTTCATCATCAAAATGGTGATTCCAACTTCTTGACGCTTGTTTCAATCCATAGATTGATTTCTTTAACATGGATACCTTGTTAGGATGTTTTGGATCGACAAAACATTCAGGCTGTTTCATATGGACATCTTCCTCAAGATATCCATTAAGGAAAGCGGTTTTGACATCCATTTGCCAAATCTCATAGTCATGATATGTTGCTGTGGCAAACAATATCCTAATAGACTTTAGCATTGCCACAGGCGAGAAAGTTTCATCATAATCAACCCCTTGAGTTTGAGTGAAACCTTTCGCTACAAGTCTAGCTTTATAAGTATTCAAGTTTCCATGCATATCGGTTTCTTCATGAAAACCCACTTACTCCCAACTATCTTGGACTTAAGAGGTGGTAACCAATTCCCAAACTTGGTTATCATACATGGATTGCATCTCAACGTTCATGGCTTCTTGCTATTTGTCAAAGTCAGGTTTTAACATTGCATCATGGTAGGTGGTTGGTTCATCTGAGTCTACCACATAGCATCCATCCATGAAAAATCCATATCTCTCAGGAGGAATACTAGTTCTACCAGATCTACGAACGTTTTGTGTAACTTGATCATCCATATGATCATTCTCAACATCCTCATGTTGATTGCTAGTTTCAACCAATTGTGTATCGTCTTGTGAATCTTGAACCTCTTCAAGTTCCACTGCTCTTACACTAGTTTCTTTTGAAAGAAACTTAGTCTCCAAGAACTCTGCCTTTCAAGCAATAAATACTTTCTGTTCTGTTGGATCAGAGAAATAATATCCAATACAATCTTTAGGATATCCAATGAAGATACACTTTGTGTATCGGGCTTCCAGTTTGTTTTGAGCATATTGCTTAGGATAAGCCTCACACCCCCAAACTTTCAAATATGATAATGATGGAACTCTTCCATGCCAAACATCGAATGGTGTCCTTTCCACTTTCTTGGTTGGGGCCATATTTAAAATACGGGCCGCGGAGAGCAATGCGAAACCCCAAAATGATAGAGGTTGTACTTCTAGCCATCATAGATCGAACCATATCGAATAGAGTTCGATTCCTCCTTTCAGACACACCATTATGTTATGGTGTTCCAGGTGGAGTAAGTTGTGAGACAATCCCACAACTTCTAAGATACTCTTGAATTCACTACTCAGGTATTCACCTCCTCTATCTGTACGAAGAATCTTAACCGTTTTGTTGAGTGATTTTCAACTTCATTCTTGAAGATTTTGAAAATTTCAGAAGATTCATATTTGTGTCTTAACAAGTACACATACCCATAATGACTATAGTCATTGGTAAAAGTAATGAAGTATCTTTCACCATTCCTAGTTGTTGGTTTAGAAGGTCCACATACATCCGAATGTATGATCCCTAATAAATCCTTTGCCCTTTCATTAGTCCCACTAAAAGGGGCCTTTGTCATTTTTACCTTGTAAACAAGACTCGCATACATCAAATGAAGCATTTTCATTAGTTTTCAAAAGACCATTCTTTTGGAGTTTTTGCATACGATTCTTGTTAATATGACCAAGGCGACAATGCCAAAGATAGGAATCATTTAAATCTAATTTGAGCCTTTTGGTGGTGGCTTGGTACATTGAGCTATCATATGTTGTGTTATTATGAACCAATTCATAAATACAATTACAAGGTATAACGTTAAAAAAAACACATGATTTAAAGAAACATGAACATCATTGTCAACAAACTTGAAATCATAATCATATTATCTTAAACGGGAAAGAGAAATAATGTTCCTAGTTAAACTTGGAGCATACAAAACATTTTTAAAATAACTTCCAAACCACTTGGAAGCTTCAAAATGTAGTCTCCTTGGGCTTCCACGTGAACCTTTGCACCATTTCCCATGAAGAGACTTATTTCCCGTTTTGCATAATCCTCACTTCTTTTGAACCCCTACAACAAATTGCAAATATGAGTTCCACATCTAGTATCTAATACCCATGTGTTAGAAGAAATAACATTTAGCTTAACATGTATCGTAAACATTGTACCTGAAGTTTGCCCCACGTCCCTCTTCGATCTCAACGCTTTGAGATAGACCGGACAATTGTGTTTCCAATGGCCTACTTCACCACACTCAAAACACGGGTCATCTTGAGCAACCTTTTTCTTCTTTTCTTTCGGTTTGGGCGGTTCCATTTTTGCTTTACCCTTACCCTTCCCTTTGACGTGCCCCTTCCCTTTGGCAACATTCGCCCTAGGGTCGTGGAGGTGCCTTTTTCTACTACCACCATCATTGATCGTAAGGACCGGTAGAACCTTTCTACCCATGCCTGCCTCGGCTGTTTTGAGCATTGAATGAAGCTCACCGATACTCTTGTCCCATCCATTCATGTTATAGTTCATAACGAAGCTATCAAACTTCTTGGATATGGAGTTGAGGATAAAATCCGTTGCCGACTTGCTGGACACACGACAGTTAAGCCTTTCAAGGCGATCAATGTGGCTCTTCATCTTGAGAACGTAAGATGATACTGATTGGGTCTCGTCCATTCTACATGCATGAAGTGCTCGAACCGTTTCGAAGCGCTCCACCCTTGATTGTTGTTGGAACATTGCCCTTAACTGGGTGATCATGTCATAGGCATTGTGGTTCTCAAAGTCCTTTTGCAAATCAGGAATCATACTCGCTAGCATGAGACATGAGACTTGCACAGAGTCTTCGGTGTACTTGACCCATTCGACAAAGGCCTCAACGTCATTTTCATCGGGTTGATCGGGAATGGGATCGTCTAACACATAGGAGTTCTTTTCCTGTTTGAGAACAATTCTCAAATTTCGGTACCAATCCATGAAGTTCCCATGGTTTAGATGTTCCTTTTCAAGGATGGTTCTTAGTGATAGGTTATGGACAGTCGGGATTGCATTGTTGTTGTTAGCCATCTACAATATTACAAAGTTCAATTTTTTAGTACTTTTAATATCAATGTATTTTGATTATTAATACACTTTTTGTCTCATAGACAATTAATAGTCAAAATTTTAGAATCCAACGTTACATTTAAATATCGGTTAGGTGACCTTTATCCCTTTATTTAAATTAACAAGGTAGTCAACGCTTGACAATTGTAACCTATTACAATTTCTAGTGTATGGGATCGGTTAAACAACTTATGTTTGTTAGGCATGTTATCCCATCAACACCCTTTGTACGTCATGCTTCGGTGATCCTAATGCATGATTTCCAAATTAAGTCGTCCTACTTAGACACACGTGTGGATTTGCTAATATTAGTGGTTAGGTGACCTTTATCCCATAAATATGGCAAACCCACCTCAAAACCATAAGTTTCCTTTAATGTGGTTAGGTGACCTTTATCCCACATTAAATTCTCAAATGATTGGAGTGTTGTATAATAGGATGGTGTTTGACTTGATATAAAAGGGATTTATGTTTCACAAAATTCTAGTTTGGAAAACAATTTCATACCTTGCATTTGTATGCATTCAAATACATGGTAGTTTATTTGAAAACTTATTTCAAAATTACTTTTAATAGCCCAATAAATTATGAAAACAATTTTCATTCGGTAAAACCATTTTATTACAGATTGATTTCTAAGGAACCATTTTATGTGAGTTTTAGATTTCGAGTTGTTACTATCCAATTCCATAATAAGATAAGATGAACATAAATCAACCATACATGCATAATAAAACAACCACAATTCATAACCATAGCCAATGGATTTGGCAACACTTGTTGCCAAAACAAGTGTGCCAAGAGGGTCAATAATAAAGCATAACATGACACAAGGCATTGAGATGGTGTGCTCCCACTTGATCCCGCATCCTAATGCATCAAGTGTCCATTTTGTGTTGTCACCGATTTGCTTTATTTGGGCTTTCTTTTGGGCTCCAACTTCAGCTCCTAGCTTCCTTGGGCCTTCAAGCTTTGGGCTTTGGTTATTGGGCTTAAAACCATCTCGGGCTATGAGGCCCATTTGGGCCTAAAATTGCCCAAACCAAAAACCAAAGTCTTCTTGAACTTCTTTTACAAAATATATCCTAATACATTTTTACTAGTAAAAGAAATACAACTAATCTACTTATTATTACAAACCAACATAAATAATAAATAGATTACAAACCCAAATAAATAATTATTGCAACCCAATGAATAATCAAACAACATCACAACACAACTCATCCAAATACAAGTTATTGGCTAGGTTATGAACATCCATATACACATCCAAATATGCACATATCTATTGATTTTGGCAGCCCCTTTTCAACCCATATTCTTGCCAACATAAACCAAGAACAAATGGTTTTGTCCAAACAAACAAACTCTTATGATCTAAATTTTAAAGATCCTATCAGGCATATGAGATAATATCTTTAAAATCAAAAAAAAAGTAACCATTTCAGCCCTCTAACTCTCGGCCATATGGTGTCACACACCACAAAACTGTGAACTAGAATGTCATATACATGTATGCATTCGTATAAGTGGATCTTGATGCCATTCTAGGGATTTAACAAGTTTATCAAAGTCCATATAAGCTTGTTTATATGAAAACGCAGCGGATTAATAGTTTTAAAACTTGTTGATATGTTTATAATTAAACTATTTAATAAGCAAAACCCAAACAATGGATCCATATACGAAATGCATACAATAAGACAACCATAGGATGTTTATAAGATAACCTTTTCAAACTACTAGAAAACGAGTTTATGGGGCTGCTAAGGATGAACTTTATGGCTGAATCTTCAAGCAAGAAGACCTCAAGAAAGCTATACCCCAAGCCACCAACAAACACCTTTGGAAGCTAGGATCCTCAACACTTGTTCAAAGCCCTAAACACCTTGTTCCAGCCGAGTTTTGAGCCTCTTTTCTGCCTTCTTCTATTCGAAATAATCAGAGAAAAAGGGAGAGAAAACTCTTTGTGTACTTGAGAAGTTTTAGAGTTACTTGTTCAATGTTTTATTTGTCTATCAATTAAGTAAAACCCACTAACCAATGATGGTTCCTTTTAAGCCATATAGGCCGAAAGGTTGGGGTCCAATGAGGGGCTTCCCTTTTGATTTCTTTGTTTTGTTTTTCTTTTTTTTTCTTTTTTTCTTAAAACACCCAACCATCTTAATTGTAACAAGTTTAATTAAATCCTTTTAAACAAACTTGTATTTTAGACAAATGACAAAACATGTTACATTGACTTAATAATGTTACTTAACCTATTAAATAACAACATATATAGTACTCCTTCTAAATAAATAAAACCATGTTATTTATTCATTTCTCAAGTGCATCTTTCATTTAAAAAGCCATTTTTCTAAATATATAAATAGTGTTGATATTTTTTAGTTGATCAAATCAATTAAATAAATATTGCAGGTGTTTGTCTAGCTTGTTATTGGGTATGACTCGACTTGGATCATATAACACTAGCCAAATCAATTTATATGTATCTTGGGCAGACCAAATATTACAATCTCCCACTTGCACAAGATTCATAGAAGATTGATGCAAGCAGTAAATGACGCCTAGCAACAGTTTGCTACACTTAATGTATATGACTAAGTGCCATTCAATAACATCACCCCTTTCAAGTACTTTACTTGAATATGATTTAGGTGAATCATCATCCATCCTTTTGTTACAGATGTCATGTTAAATCCCAGAGACACAAAATTGTCATTCTCCAATGATTTAACTTTAACAGGCCTTAGACATCTAACTCTCAACGAATAACAGGAACAATTTCCATCTTGACTACATATGTCTATCACAATCACCTTATATCATACTTGAAGCTAGCCTTATGTACTATTAATTTTACATAACAGCAAAGAACTAAGTCAAAGTATAATACTTGGTGAATATCAAGACCCTATATGTATCTCAGGTCTGAGGATAAAATGATATTCTCCTTTACTCAATATCTCTTATGACTAATCACTAAGATTCCATGCAGAGACAATTAAGAGCGGGTCTGTCCAATATCTATATCCCATAGATATCAATGAACCTTGGTAGCAACAACTTGCTTTATATTCATACCATATGAATATGAACCAATCCAAGTTCATTATACTCTTACATTCATAGTTGTTCCCACATGTATGATCGACCACGGACATTTAGAATAACTTGCTTATTCACGGATTTAAACATGCTAAAAGGATGAACAAATGAAAATTATAATCATATAATTAAGTTAAATAACATAAGTTCCAATATCCAAATACTAAATTTGATAAAGTCCAATCACTAGAATATCAAAGTCCTAAGGCATATATGACTTTCATGTTTTGACCTATCTAGGAGTTTCGTGAGTGGATCCACAATGTTTTGATCGGTGTGAACTTTGTGAATAGATATCTTTCCTTTTTCAACTTCATCCCTTATGTAGTTGAATCTCCGTTCAATGTGTCGAGTCTTTTGATGAGCACGAGGTTCCTTGATTTGAGCAATCGCACCCTCGTTGTCACAAAAGATCTCTAGGGGGTCTTGAATGGTAGCAACAACACCTAGATCAGCAATGAATTTCCTAAGCCACGCAGCTTCTTGTGCTGCCAATGAAGCGGCGATGTATTCTGATTCTGTTCTGGACAGTGCCACCACATCTTGCTTTGAGCTCTTCCAAGAGACTGCTTCTTCATTCATAATGAAGACATATCCGACTGTGATCGAGAATCATCTCGATCAGTTTGGAAACTCGCATCCGTGTAACCCTTTACAACGAGTTCCTCCTCACCAGATCCATATATTAAGAACATGTCCTTAGTATTTCTAAGGTATTTCAAAATACTCTTAACAGTCATCCAATGATTATTACCAGGATTGTGTTGATATCTACTTGTCATGCTTAAAGCACATGACACGTCTGGCCTAGTACATATCATTGCATACATGATGGATCCTATAGCAGATGCATATGGGGCTCCATTCATTCTTTCTTGTTTAACCTTTGAACTATGACATTCAGATGAGCTCAATATAGTCCCTTTATGAATAGGTACCAAACCTTTCTTAGAATTCCCCATCTTGAACCTTTTCAAGATCTTTTCAATGTATGCACTTTGGTTTAAACCTATCAACCGCCTTGATCTATCTCTATAGATCTTTATTCCCAAAATCTAGGTGGCTTCACCAAGATCTTTAATGGAAAAACAGCTTCCAAGCCAGGTTTTTACACCTTCCAAGTTGGAATGTCATTTCCAAATAGCAGAATGTCATCGACATATAATACCAGGAAAGTTATAATGCTCCCACTAGCTTTCTTATACACACAAGCTTCATCAGCGTTTTTGATGAACCCAAATTTCTTTACTTCATCATCAAAATGGTGATTCCAACTTCTTGACGCTTGTTTCAATCCATAGATTGATTTCTTTAACATGCATACCTTGTTAGGATGTTTTGGATCGACAAAACATTCAGGCTGTTTCATATGGACATCTTCCTCAAGATATCCATTAAGGAAAGCGGTTTTGACATCCATTTGCCAAATCTCATAGTCATGATATGCTGCTGTGGCAAACAATATCCTAACAGACTTTAGCATTGCCACAGGTGAGAAAGTTTCATCATAATCAACCCCTTGAGTTTGAGTGAAACCTTTCGCTACAAGTCTAGCTTTATAAGTATCCAAGTTTCCATGCATATCGGTTTTCTTCTTGAAAACCCACTTACTCCCAACTATCTTGGACTTAAGAGGTGGTGTGACCAATTCCCAAACTTGGTTATCATACATGGATTGCATCTCAACGTTCATGGCTTCTTGCCATTTGTCAAAGTCAGGTTTTAACATTGCATCATGGTATGTGGTTGGTTCATCTGAGTCTACCACATAGCATCCATCCATGAAAAATCCATATCTCTCTCGAGGAATACTAGTTCTACCAGATCTACGAACGTTTTGTGTAACTTGATCATCCATATGATCATTCTCAACATCCTCGTGTTGATTGCTAGTTTCAACCATTTGTGTATCGTCTTGTGAATCTTGAACCTCTTCAAGTTCCACTGCTCTTACACTAGTTTCTTCCGAAAGAAACTTAGTCTCCAAGAACTCTGCCTTTCGAGCAATAAATACTTTCTGTTCTGTTGGATCAGAGAAATAATATCCAATACAATCTTTAGGATATCCAATGAGATACACTTTGTGTATCGGGCTTCCAGTTTGTTTTGAGCGTATTGCTTAGGATAAGCCTCACACCCCCAAACTTTCAAATATGATAATGATGGAACTCTTCCATGCCAAACATCGAATAGTGTCCTTTCCACTTTCTTGGTTGGGGCCATATTTAAAATACGGGCCGCGGAGAGCAATGCGAAACCCCAAAATGATAGAGGTAGTGTACTTCTCGCCATCATAGATCGAACCATATCGAATAGAGTTCGATTCCTCCTTTCAGACACACCATTATGTTATGGTGTTCCAGGTGGAGTAAGTTGTGAGACAATCCCACAACTTCTAAGATACTCTTCAAATTCACTACTCAGGTATTCACCTCCTCTATCTGTACGAAGAATCTTAACCGTTTTGTTGAGTTGATTTTCAACTTCATTCTTGAAGATTTTGAAAATTTCAAAAGATTCATGTTTGTGTCTTAACAAGTACACATACCCATAATGACTATAGTCATCGGTAAAAGTAATGAAGTATCTTTCACCATTCCTAGTTGTTGGTTTAAAAGGTCCACATACATCCGAATGTATGATCCCTAATAAATCCTTTGCCCTTTCATTAGTCCCACTAAAAGGGGCCTTTGTCATTTTTACCTTGTAAACAAGACTCGCATACATCAAATGAAGCATTTTCATTAGTTTTTAAAAGACCATTCTTTTGGAGTTTTTGCATACGATTCTTGTTAATATGACCAAGGCGACAATGCCAAAGATAGGAATCATTTAAATCTAATTTGAGCCTTTTGGTGGTGGCTTGGTACATTGAGCTATCATATGTTGTGTTATTATGAACCAATTCATAAATACAATTACAAGGTATAACGTTAAAATAAAACATGATTTAAAGAAACAAGAACATCATTGTCAACAAACATGAAATCATAATCATATTGTCTTAAACGGGAAAAAGAAATAATGTTCCTAGTTAAACTAGGAGCATACAAAACATTTTTAAAATAACTTCCAACCACTTGGAAGCTTCAAAATGTAGTCTCCTTGGCTTCCACGTGAACCTTTGCACCATTGCCCATGAAGAGACTTATTTCCCGTTTTGCATAATCCTCACTTCTTTTGAACCCCTACAACAAATTGCAAATATGAGTTCCACATCTAGTATCTAATACCCATGTGTTAGAAGAAATAACATTTAGCTTAACATGTATCGTAAACATTGTACCTGAAGTTTGCCCCACGTCCCTCTTCGATCTCAACGCTTTGAGATAGACCGACAATTGTGTTTCCAATGGCCTACTTCACTACACTCAAAACACGGGTCATCTTGAGCAACCTTTTGCTTCTTTTCTTTCGGTTTGGGCGGTTCCATTTTTGCTTTACCCTTACCTTCCCTTTGACGTGCCCCTTCCCTTTGGCAACATTCGCCCTAGGGTCGTGGAGGTGCCTTTTTCTACTACCACCATCATTGATCGTAAGGACCGGTAGAACCTTTCTACCCATGCCTGCCTCGGCTGTTTTGAGCATTGAATGAAGCTCACCGATACTCTTGTCCCATCCATTCATGTTATAGTTCATAACGAAGCTATCAAACTTCTTGGATAGGGAGTTGAGGATAAATTCCGTTGCCGACTTGTGGACACACACACAGTTAAGCCTTTCAAGGCCATCAATGTGGCTCTTCATCTTGAGAACATAAGATGATACTGATTGGGTCTCGTCCATTCGACATGCATGAAGTGCTCGAACCGTTTCGAAGCGCTCCACCCTTGATTGTTGTTGGAACATTGCCCCTAACTGGGTGATCATGTCATAGGCATTGTGGTTCTCAAAGTCCTTTTGCAAATGTGGAATCATACTCGCTAGCATGAGACATGGGACTTGCACAGAGTCTTCGGTGTACTTGACCCATTCAACAAAGGCCTCAACGTCATTTTCATCGGGTTGATCGGGAATGGGATCGTCTAACACATAGGAGTTCTTTTCCTGTTTGAGAACAATTCTCAAATTTCGGTACCAATCCATGAAGTTCCCATCGTTTATATGTTCCTTTTCAAGGATGGTTCTTAGTGATAGGTTATGGACGGTCGGGATTGCGTTGTTGTTGTTAGCCATCTACAATATTACAAAGTTCAATTTTTTAGTACTTTTAATATCAATGTATTTTGATTATTAATACCCTTTTTGTCTCATAGACAATTAATAGTCAAAATTTTAGAATCCAACGTTACATTTAAATATCGGTTAGGTGAACTTTATCCCTTTATTTAAATTAACAAGGTAGTCAACGCTTGACAATTGTAACCTATTACAATTTCTAGTGTATGGGATCGGTTAAACAACTTATGTTTGTTAGGCATGTTTATCCCATCAACACCCTTTGTACGTCATGCTACGGTGATCCTAATGCATGATTTCCAAATTAAGTCGTCCTACTTAGACACACATGTGGATTTGCTAATATTAGTGGTTAGGTGACCTTTATCCCATAAATATGGCAAACCCACCTCAAAACCATAAGTTCCCTTTAATGTGGTTAGGTGACCTTTATCCCACATTAAATTCTCAAATGATTCGAGTGTTGTATAATAGGATGGTGTTTGACTTGATATAAAAGGGATTTATGTTTCACAAAATTCTAGTTTGGAAAAAAATTTCATACCTTGCATTTGTATGCATTCAAATACATGGTAGTTTATTTGAAAACTTATTTCAAAATTCCTTTTAATAGCCCAATAAATTATGAAAACAATTTTCATTCGGTAAAACCCATTTTATTACAGATTGATTTCTAAGGAACCAATTTTATGTGAGTTTTAGATTTCGAGTTGTTAACTATCCAATTCCATAATAAGATAAGATGAACATAAATCAACCATACATGCATAATAAAACAACCACAAATTCATAACCATAGCCAATGGATTTGGCAACACTTGTTGGCCAAAACAAGTGTGCCAAGAGGGTCAATAATAAAGCATAAACATGACACAAGGCATTGAGATGGTGTGCTCCCACTTGATCCCGCATCCTAATGCATCAAGTGTCCATTTTGTGTTGTCACCGATTTGCTTTATTTGGGCTTTCTTTTGGGCTCCAACTTCAGCTCCTAGCTTCCTTGGGCCTTCAAGCTTTGGGCTTTGGTTATTGGGCTTAAAACCAATCTCGGGCTATGAGGCCCATTTGGGCCTAAAATTGCCCAAACCAAAAACCAAAGTCTTCTTGAACTTCTTTTACAAAATATATCCTAATACATTTTTACTAGTAAAAGAAATACAACTAATCTACTTATTATTACAAACCAACATAAATAATAAATAGATTACAAACCCAAATAAATAATTATTGCAACCCAATTGAATAATCAAACAACATCACAACACAAAACTCATCCAAATACAAGTTATTGGCTAGGTTATGAACATCCATATACACATCCAAATATGCACATATCTATTGATTTTGGCAGCCCCTTTTCAACCCATATTCTTGGCCAACATAAACCAAGAACAAATGGGTTTTGTCCAAACAAACAAACTCTTATGATCTAAATTTTAAAGATCCTATCAGGCATATGAGATAATATCTTTAAAATCAAAAAAAAAGTAACCATTTCAGCCCTCTAACTCTCGGCCATATGGTGTCACACACCACAAAACTGTGAACTAGAATGTCATATACATGTATGCATTCGTATAAGTGGATCTTGATGCCATTCTAGGGATTTAACAAGTTTATCAAAGTCCATATAAGCTTGTTTATATGAAAACGCAGCGGATTAATAGTTTTAAAACTTGTTGATATTTATAATTAAACTATTTAATAAGCAAAACCCAAACAATGGATCCATATACGAAATGCATACAATAAGACAACCATAGGATGTTTATAAGATAACCTTTTCAAACTACTAGAAAACGAGTTTATGGGGCTGCTAAGGATGAACTTTATGGTTGAATCTTCAAGCAAGAAGACCTCAAGAAAGCTATACCCCATGCCACCAACAAACACCTTTGGAAGCTAGGATCCTCAACACTTGTTCAAAGCCTTGAACACCTTGTTCCAGCCGAGTTTTGAGCCTCTTTTCTGCCTTCTTCTATTCGAAATAATCAAAGAAAAAGGGAAAGAAAACTCTTTGTGTACTTGAGAAGTTTTAGAGTTACTTGTTCAATGTTTTATTTGTCTATCAATTAAGTAAAACCCACTAACCAGATGGTTCCTTTTAAGCCATATAGGCCGAAAGGTTGGGGTCCAATGAGGGGCTTCCCTTTTGTTTTTTTTGTTTTTTTTTTTTCTTTTTTTTTCTTTTTTTTTCTTAAAACACCCAACCATCTTAATTGTAACAAGTTTAATTAAATCCTTTTAAACAAACTTGTATTTTAGACAAATGACAAAACATGTTACATTGACTTAATAATGTTACTTAACCTATTAAATAACAACATATATAGTACTCTTTCTAAATAAATAAAACCATGTTATTTATTCATTTCTCAAGTGCATCTTTCATTTAAAAAACCATTTTTCTAAATATATAAATAGTGTTGATATTTTTTTAGTTGATCAAATCAACTAAATAAATATTGCAGGTGTTTGTCTAGCCTGTTATTGGGTATGACCCGACTTGGATCATATAACACTAGCGAAATCAATTAATATGTATCTTGGGCAGACCAAATATTACAATCTCCCACTTGCACAAGATTCAGAAGATTGATGCAAGCAGCAAATGACGCCTAGCAACAGTTTGCTACACTTAATGTATATGACTAAGTGCCATTCAATAACATCACCCCTTTCAAGTACTTTACTTGAATATGATTTAGGTGAATCAATCATCCATCCTTTTGTTACAGATGTCATGTTAAATCCCAGAGACACAAAATTGTCATTCTCCAATGATTTAACTTTAACAAGCCTTAGACATCTAACTCTCAAGGAATAACGGGAACAAATTCCATCTTGACTACATATGTCTATCACAATCACCTTATATCATACTTGAACCTAGCCTTATGTACTATTAATTTTACATAACAACAAAGAACTAAGTCAAAGTATAATACTTGGTGAATATCAAGACCCTATATGTATCTCAGGTCTGAGGATAAAATGATATTCTCCTTTACTCAATATCTCTTATGACTAATCACTAAGATTCCATGCAGAGACAATTGAGAGCGGGTCTGTCCAATATCTATATCCCATAGATATCAATGAACCTTTAGCAACAACTTGCTTTCTATTCATACCATATGAATCAACCAATCCAAGTTCATTATACTCTTACTTCATAGTTGTTATGTTCCACATGTATGATCGACCACGGACGTTTAGAATAACTTGCTTATACACGGATTTAAACATGCTAAAAGGATGAACAAATGAAAATTATAATCATATAATTAAGTTAAATAACATAAGTTCCAATATCCAAATACTAAATTTGATAAAGTCCAATCACTAGAATATCAAAGTCCTAAGGCACAAATATGACTTTCATGTTTTGACCTATCTAGGAGTTTCGTGAGTGGATCCACAATGTTTTGATCGGTGTGAACTTTGTGAATACATATCTTTCCTTTTTCAACTTCATCCCTTATGTAGTTGAATCTCCGTTCAATGCGTCGAGTCTTTTGATGAGCACGAGGTTCCTTGATTTGAGCAATCGCACCCTCGTTGTCACAAAAGATCTCTAGGGGGTCTTGAATGGTAGCAACACACCTAGATCAGCAATGAATTTCCTAAGCCACGCAGCTTCTTGAGCTGCCAATGAAGCGGCGATGTATTCTGATTCTGTTCTGGACAGTGCCACCATATCTTGCTTTGAGCTCTTCCAAGAGACTGCTTCTCCATTAATAATGAAGACATATCCCGACTGTGATCGAGAATCATCTCGATCAGTTTGGAAACTCGCATCCGTGTAACCCTTTACAACGAGTTCCTCCTCACCATATCCATATATTAAGAACATGTCCTTAGTATTTCTAAGGTATTTCAAAATACTCTTAACAGTCTTCCAATGATTATTACCAGGATTGTGTTGATATCTACTTGTCATGCTTAAAGCACATGACAAGTCTGGCCTAGTACATATCATTGCATACATGATGGATCCTATAGCAGATGCATATGGGACTCCATTCATTATTTCTTGTTTAACCTTTGAAATAGGACATTGAGATGAGCTCAATATAGTCCCTTTATGAATAGGTACCAACCTTTCTTAGAATTCCCCATCTTAAACCTTTTCAAGATCTTTTCAATGTATGCACTTTGGTTTAAACCTATCAACCGCCTTGATCTATCTCTATAGATCTTTATTCCAAAATATAGGTGGCTTCACCAAGATCTTTAATGGAAAAACAGCTTCCAAGCCAGGTTTTTACACCTTCCAAGGTTGGAATGTCATTTCCAAATAGCAGAATGTCATCGACATATAATACCAGGAAAGTTATAATGCTCCCACTAGCTTTCTTATACACACAAGCTTCATCAGCGTTTTTGATGAACCCAAATTTCTTTACTTCATCATCAAAATGGTGATTCCAACTTCTTGACGCTTGTTTCAATCCATAGATTGATTTCTTTAACATGGATACCTTGTTAGGATGTTTTGGATCGACAAAACATTCAGGCTGTTTCATATGGACATCTTCCTCAAGATATCCATTAAGGAAAGCGGTTTTGACATCCATTTGCCAAATCTCATAGTCATGATATGTTGCTGTGGCAAACAATATCCTAATAGACTTTAGCATTGCCACAGGCGAGAAAGTTTCATCATAATCAACCCCTTGAGTTTGAGTGAAACCTTTCGCTACAAGTCTAGCTTTATAAGTATCCAAGTTTCCATGCATATCGGTTTTCTTCTTGAAAACCCACTTACTCCCAACTATCTTGGACTTAAGAGGTGGTGTAACCAATTCCCAAACTTGGTTATCATACATGGATTGCATCTCAACGTTCATGGCTTCTTGCCATTTGTCAAAGTCAGGTTTTAACATTGCATCATGGTATGTGGTTGGTTCATTGAGTCTACCACATAGCATCCATCCATGAAAAATCCATATCTCTCAGGAGGAATACTAGTTCTACCAGATCTACGAACGTTTTGTGTAACTTGATCATCCATATGATCATTCTCAACATCCTCATGTTGATTGCTAGTTACAACCAATTGTGTATCGTCCTGTGAATCTTGAACCTCTTCAAGTCCCACTGCTCTTACACTAGTTTCTTCCGAAAGAAACTTAGTCTCCAAGAACTCTGCCTTTCGAGCAATAAATACTTTCTGTTCTGTTGGATGAGAGAAATAATATCCAATACAATCTTTAGGATATCCAATGAAGATACACTTTGTGTATCGGGCTTCCAGTTTGTTTTGAGCGTATTGCTTAGGATAAGCCTCACACCCCCAAACTTTCAAATATGATAATGATGGAACTCTTCCATGCCAAACATCAAATGGTGTCCTTTCCACTTTCTTGGTTGGGGCCATATTTAAAATACGGGCCGCTGAGAGCAATGCGAAACCCCAAAATGATAGAGGTAGTGTACTTCTCGCCATCATAGATCGAACCATATCGAATAGAGTTCGATTCCTCCTTTCAGACACACCATTATGTTATGGTGTTCCAGGTGGAGTAAGTTGTGAGACAATCCCACAACTTCTAAGATACTCTTCAAATTCACTACTCAGGTATTCACCTCCTCTATCTGTACGAAGAATCTTAACCGTTTTGTTGAGTTGATTTTCAACTTCATTCATGAAGATTTTGAAAATTTCAAAAGATTCATGTTTGTGTCTTAACAAGTACACATACCCATAATGACTATAGTCATCGGTAAAAGTAATGAAGTATCTTTCACCATTCCTAGTTGTTGGTTTAAAAGGTCCACATACATCCGAATGTATGATCCCTAATAAATCCTTTGCCCTTTCATTAGTCCCACTAAAAGGGGCCTTTGTCATTTTTACCTTGTAAACAAGACTCGCATACATCAAATGAAGCATTTTCATTAGTTTTTAAAAGACCATTCTTTTGGAGTTTTTGCATACGATTCTTGTTGATATGACCAAGGCGACAATGCCAAAGATAGGAATCATTTAAATCTAATTTGAGCCTTTTGGTGGTGGCTTTGTACATTGAGCTATCATATGTTGTGTTATTATGAACCAATTCATAAATACAATTACAAGGTATAACGTTAAAATAAAACACATGATTTAAAGAAACAAGAACATCATTGTCAACAAACATGAAATCATAATCATATTGTCTTAAACGGGAAAGAGAAATAATGTTCCTAGTTAAACTAGGAGCATACAAAACATTTTTAAAATAACTTCCAAACCACTTGGAAGCTTCAAAATGTAGTCTCCTTGGGCTTCCACGTGAACCTTTGCACCATTGCCCATGAAGAGACTTATTTCCCGTTTTGCATAATCCTCACTTCTTTTGAACCCCTACAACAAATTGCAAATATGAGTTCCACATCTAGTATCTAATACCCATGTGTTAGAAGAAATAACATTTAGCTTAACATGTATCGTAAACATTGTACCTGAAGTTTGCCCCACGTCCCTCTTCGATCTCAACGCTTTGAGATAGACCGGACAATTGTGTTTCCAATGGCCTACTTCACCACACTCAAAACACGGGTCATCTTGAGCAACCTTTTGCTTCTTTTCTTTTGGTTTGGGCGGTTCCATTTTTGCTTTACCCTTACCCTTCCCTTTGACGTGCCCCTTCCCTTTGGCAACATTTGCCCTAGGGTCGTGGAGGTGGCTTTTCCTACTACCACATTCATTGATCGTAAGGACCGGTAGAACCTTTCTACCCATGCCTCCCTCGGCTGTTTTGAGCATTGAATGAAGCTAACCAATACTCTTGTCCCATCCATTCATGTTATAGTTCATAACGAAGCTATCAAACTTCTTGGATAGGGAGTTGAGGATCAAATCAGTTGCCAACTCGTTGGACACATGACAGTTAAGCCTTTCAAGGCGATCAATATGGCTCTTCATTTTGAGAACGTAAGATGATACCGATTGGGTCTCGTCCATTCGACATGCATGAAGTGCTCGAACCGTTTCGAAGCACTCCACCCTGATTGTTGTTGGAACATTGCCCTCACCTGGGTGATCATGTCATAGGCATTGTGGTTCTCAAAGTCCTTTTGCAAATCAGGAATCATACTCGCTAGCATGAGACATGAGACTTGCACAGAGTCTTCGGTGTACTTGACCCATTCGACAAAGGCCTCAACGTTATTTTCATTGGGTTGATCAAGAATGGGATCGTTTAACACATAGGACTTCTTTTCCTGCTTGAGAACAATTCTCAAATTTCGGTACCAATCCATGAAGTTCCCATGGTTTAGATGTTCCTTTTCAAGGATGGTTCTTAGTGATAGGTTATGGACGGTCGGGATTGCGTTGTTGTTGTTAGCCATCTACAATATTACAAAGTTCAATTTTTTAGTACTTTTAATATCAATGTATTTTGATTATTAATACCCTTTTTGTCTCATAGACAATTATAGTCAAAATTTTAGAATCCAACGTTACATTTAAATATCGGTTAGGTGACCTTTATCCCTTTATTTAAATTAACAAGGTAGTCAACGTTTGACAATTGTAACCTATTATAATTTCTAGTGTATGGGATCGGTTAAACATCTTATGTTTGTTAGGCATGTTTATCCCATCAACACCCTTTGTACGTCATGCTTCGGTGATCCTAATGCCTGATTTCCAAATTATGTCGTCCTACTTAGACACACGTGTGGATTTGCTAATATTAGTGGTTAGGTGACCTTTATCCCATAAATATGGAAAACCCACCTCAAAACCATAAGTTCTCTTTAATGTGGTTAGGTGACCTTTATCCCACATTAAATTCTCAAATGATTGGAGTGTTGTATAATAGGATGGTGTTTGACTTGATATAAAAGGGATTTATGTTTCACAAAATTCTAGTTTGGAAAACAATTTCATACCTTGCATTTGTATGCATTCAAATACATGGTAGTTTATTTGAAAACTTATTTCAAAATTCCTTTTAATAGCCCAATAAATTATGAAAACAATTTTCATTCGGTAAAACCCATTTTATTACAGATTGATTTCTAAGGAACCAATTTTATGCAAGTTGTAGATTTCGAGTTGTTAACTATCCAATTCCATAATAAGATAAGATGAACATAAATCAACCATACATGCATAATAAAACAACCAGAAGTTCATAACCATAGCCAATGGATTTGGCAACACTTGTTGGCCAAAACAAGTGTGCCAAGAGGGTCAATAATAAAGCATAAACATGACACAAGGCATTGAGATGGTGTGCTCCCACTTGATCCCGCATCCTAATGCATCAAGTGTCCATTTTGTGTTGTCACTGATTTGCTTTATTTGGGCTTTCTTTTGGGCTCCAACTTCAGCTCCTAGCTTCCTTGGGCCTTCATGCTTTGGGCTTTGGTTATTGGGCTTAAAACCAATCTCGGGCTATGAGCCCATTTGGGCCTAAAATTGCCCAAACCAAAAACCAAAGTCTTCTTGAACTTCTTTTACAAAATATATCCTAATACATTTTTACTAGTAAAAGGAATACAACTAATCTACTTATTATTACAAACCAACATAAATAATAAATTATTACAAACCCAAATAAATAATTATTGCAACCCAATTGAATAATCAAACAACATCACAACACAAAACTCATCCAAATACAAGGTATTGGCTAGGTTATGAACATCCATATACACATCCAAATATGCACACATCTATTGATTTTGGCAGCCCCTTTCCAACCCATATTCTTGGCCAACATAAACCAAGAACAAATGGGTTTTGTCCAAACAAACAAACTCTTATGATCTAAATTTTAAAGATCCTATCATGCATATGAGATAATATCTTTAAAATCAAAAAAAGTAACCATTTCAGCCCTCTAACTCTTGGCCATATGGTGTGACACACCACAAAACCTGAACTAGAATGTCATATACATGTATGCATTCGTATAAGTGGCTCTTGATGCCATTGTAGGGATTTAACAAGTTTATCAAAGTCCATATAAGCTTGTTTATATGAAAACGCAGCGGATTAATAGTTTTAAAACTTGTTGATATGTTGATAAATAAACTCTTTAATAAGCAAAACCCAAACCATGGATCCATATACGAAATGCATACAATAAGACAACCATAGGATGTTTAGAAGATAACCTTTTCAAACTACTAGAAAACGAGTTTATGGGGCTGCTAAGGATGAACTTTATGGCTGAATCTTCAAGCAAGAAGACCTCAAGAAAGCTATACCCCAAGCCACCAACAAACACCTTTGGAAGCTAGGATCCTCAACACTTGTTCACAGCCTTGAACACCTTGTTCCAGCCGAGTTTTGAGCCTCTTTTCTGCTTCTTCTATTCGAAATAATCAGAGAAAAAGGGAGAGAAAACTCTTTGTGTACTTGAGAAGTTTTAGAGTTACTTGTTCAATGTTTCATTTGTCTATCAATTAAGTAAAACCCACTAACCAATGATGGTTCCTTTTAAGCCATATAGGCCGAAAGGTTGGGGTCCAATGAGGGGCTTCCCTTTTGTTTTGTTTTGTTTTTTTTTGTTTTTTTTTTCTTAAAACACCCAACCAACTTAATTGTAACAAGTTTAATTAAATCCTTTTAAACAAACTTGTATTTTAGACAAATGACAAAACATGTTACATTGACTTAATAATGTTACATAACCTATTAAATAACAATATATATAGTACTCTTTCTAAATAAATAAACCCATGTTATTTATTCATTTCTCAAGTGCATCTTTCATTTAGAAAGCCATTTTTCTAAATATATAATAGTGTTGATATTTATTTAGTTGATCAAATCAACTAAATAAATATTGCAGGTGTTTGTCTAGCCTGTTATTGGGTATGACCCAACTTGGATCATATCACACTAGCCACATCAATTTAATATGTATCTTGGGCAGACCGAATCTTACAATCTCCCTCTTGCACAAGATTCATAGAAGATTGATGCAAGCAACAAATGACGCCTAGCAACGGTTTGCTACCCCTAATGTGTATGACTAAGTGCCATTCAATAACATCATCCCTTTCAAGTACTTTACTTGAATATGATTTAGGTGAGTCAATCATCCTTCCTTTTGTTACAGATGTCATGTTAAATCCGAGACACAAAATTGTCATTCTCCAATGATTTAACTTTAACAGGCCTTAGACATCTAACTCTCAACGAATAAGAGGAACAAATTCCATCTTCACTACATATGTCTCTCACAATCACCTTATATCATACCTGAACCTAGCCTTATGTACTGTTTTTTACATAACAGCAAAAACTAAGTTAAAGTATAATACTTGGTGAATATCAAGACCCTATATGTATCTCAGGTCTGAGGATAAAATGATATTCGCCTTTACTCAATATCTCTTATGACTAATCACTAAGATTCCATGCAGAGACAATTGAGAGCGGGTCTGTCCATATCTATATCCCATAGATATCAATGAACCTTGGTAGCAACAACTTGCTTTATATTCATACCTTATGAATGTCAACCAATCCAAGTTCATTATAGTCTTACATTCATAGTTATTCCCACAAGTATGATCTACCACGAACGTTTAGAATAACTGCTTATTCACGGATTTAAACATGCTAAAAGATGAACAAATGAAAATATAATCATATAGTTAGGTTAAATAACATAAGTTCCAATATCCAAATACTAAATTGATCAAGTTCAATCACTAGAATATCGAAGTCCTAAGGCACAAATATGACTTTCATGTTTTGACCTATATAGGAGTTTCGTGAGTGGATCCGCAATGTTTTGATCGGTGTGAACTTTGCGAATACATATCTTTCCTTTTTCAACTTCATCCCTTATGTAGTTGAATCTCCGTTCAATGTGCCGAGTCTTTTGATGAGCACGAGGTTCCTTGATTTGAGCAATCGCACCCTCGTTGTCACAAAAGATCTCTAGGGGATCTTGAATGGTAGCAACAACCCCTAGATCAGCAATGAATTTCCTAAGCCACGCATCTTTTTGAGCTGCCAATGAAGCGGCGATGTATTCTGATTCTGTTGTGGACAGTGCCACCACATCTTGCTTTGAGCTCTTCCAAGAGACTACTCCTCCATTCATAATGAAGACATATCCTTTTAAACAAACTTGTATTTTAGACAAATGACAAAACATGTTACATTGACTTAATAATGTTACTTAACCTATTAAATAACAATATATATAGTACTCTTTCTAAATAAATAAAACCATGTTATTTATTCATTTCTCAAGCGCATCTTTCATTTAGAAAGCCATTTTTCTAAATATATAGTGTTGATATTTATTTAGTTGATCAAATCAACTAAATAAATATTGCAGGTGTTTGTCTAGCCTGTTATTGGGTATGACCCGACTTGGATCATATCACACTAGCCACATCAAATAATATGTATCTTGGGCAGACCGAGTCTTACAATTAGGTTGATCTGGAATCGGATCGTCTAAAATATATGACCGTTTCTCTTGCTTGAGAAAAATTCTCAAGTTTCGAAACCAATCGGTAAAGTTATTTTGGCTTAGAAGCTCCTTTTGGAGAATGGTCTTTAGTGATAGTGAGTGAGCGGATGGAATATCATTATTTTCATTGTTGTTTGTGGCCATCTACAAAATTTAACAAAGTTCAATTTTAGTATTTTTTCTATTATCTATTTTTATTATTAAAGCCCTTTTATGTGTCTTACATAATATTAAAATTTTAGATTCCAACATTACATTTATAGAGTGGTTAGGTGACATTTATCCCATTATTTAAATTAACAAGGTAGTTAACATTTTGAAAATGGAAACCCTTTGCAACTTCTAGAGGTATAGGATCAACTTTACACATCATATGTATAGTCGGCATATTAGTCCCATCAACACCCTTTTTAAACCACATTGTAGGTGATCCATTTAACATGGTTTGCAAATCAAGTCACCCAACTTGCACATGCATGTGGGTTTTCCAACATAAGTGGTTAGGTGACCTTTATCCCAAAAATATGGTATCCCGACCTTAAATCACAAGTTCCCTCAAAATTGTTAGGTGACCTTTATCCCCATTAGGAGTTTCCAAGTGACTCAATTGTTGTGCAAAAGGACAGTGGTAAACTTGTTTATAAAAGAAATTTTCAGTTTTCATAATTCTAGTTTAGAAAATGCTATGTACCTTGTATTTGCATGCTTTCAATCACATGGTACCCTATGGTTCTCTTTTTAATAAAACCCTTTTCATTAAAATCATTAATCCTTTTAATAACCTTTATTAAACACTTAATGATAAGGAACCATACATTTTTAGCTGTTATGTTTGTAATATGTTTGTTATGCATATCCATGTATCAAACAAAAACCATAAAACAAACAACCAAACAAGCATAAGCATACAATAACAAGTGCATAAACATTGCCACTAAGTTGACAACACTTGTTTGCCATCACGAGTGTTGTCATATGGTCTTTTCTAAGGGTTAACAATGACACATCAAAATGTGTCCATGAACTCCCACGTGAATCCATATCCAAATGCTTCAAGTGTCCAGGTCTTTTGTGTCCTTCCTTTGTATCTTCCTTTGGTCTCCAACTTGTGCATCTTTTTCAAAATCATTTCCCAATAAAATTTTTCTAATGAAAGAAATACACCTAAACTATTTATTACATAACCAAATAATAAATAAATTACAACCTAAAGATAAAAACACAAAATTATAATTACAACCCATTTGAAAGAATGAAACCAAACATGACAAAACATTCAATGAAATCCAAAACACACTTGGTCAAGGCTATGTTATGCACTAAAACATGTATCCAAATAAAATATCCAAGAACAACATGAACCATTTTTTAACCCTCAAAATTTCAACGAACATAAATTAAAATTTAGGGTTTTTGTCCTGTAACACCCGATTATTTAGAGGCAAAGAAAGAAAGAATAAAGTGAAGAATAGGATAGAAATGATATTTTACCCAAGTGAAGGGGTAAAAAGTGTCAAAAGGACAAAAGGTTTGAAAAAATGGGTGTAAAAGGTGATGGCCGCCCATCACCTCCTACACACCTTTTTCATCTGGATTTTAGAGAGAGAGAGTAACCAGGAGCAACAAACTCTCGGTTTTAGAAAGAAGAACAAGAAAGAATTGAAATTCAAGGTAAGAATTCATGGTTTTATGGTGTTCTTAACTGGTTATGTCCTCGGGTTTATGCTCATGTGTGTTGTGTGTGTTCGGTTGTGTGTTTTTGATGGCTTTATAGGCTGTTGAACTCAATTGCAAACGAGTTTGGAAGAGGCCATACACAAGAGCTACAAAGGTGAGTTCTAGAACCCCTCTTTTTACTTGTTTTAACTGATTTTGGGGCTGGAAATGCATGAATGTATGTTTTTATAAAACTGGGTTTCATACCTGTATGTTTGAATGTGTGTATGTTGTGGGTATGGTGTGATTTTGAACTATGTTCATGCTTGACGATGTTATGGTTGTGTTCTAAGGCTTAGAATGCATGATTTTAGCTTAATACATTATAGATGAGGTTTGGGGACTGAATCCATTATTAAGTGTGCCCTAGGCTGCTCATGCGCCCAAACAGTAGTTCATATGCCCAAATTTAGAAAATACTGCTTAAGTGTTGACAAATGCGGATGGAAATTCAATACGGATGGAAAGTCAATTTGGATGTAAAGTCAACGCAGATGGAAAGTCAATGCGGATGGAAAGTCAATGCAGATGAGAAGGTTCATGCGATGGAACAACAAATGCGGATGAACAGTGAATGCGGATGAGTAAGTTTATGCTGATGACCAACAAATGCGGATGAATAATTAATGCGGATGAGTAAGTTCATGCAACTGAACAAAAAATGCGGATGTACAATTAATGGGATGTACAGTTAATGCGGATGAGTAAGTTCATGCGATTGAATAACAAATGCGGATGAACAGTTAATACAGATGAGTAAGTTCATGTTGGTGAACAACAAATGCAAATGAACAGCTAATGCAGATGAGTAAGTTTATGCGATTGAACAACAAATGCGGATGAACAGTTAATGCGGATGAGCATTGACAGATAAGTAAGAGCAAATGCGGATGAGTAAAATGAAATACGGAAGAACAAAAGGAAATGCGAAAGAACAAAAGAAATGCGGATGGGTAAAAAGAAATGCGGATGAACAAAAAGAAATGTGGATGAAAAAAAAGGGAAATGCGAATGAACACTTAGAATATTATCTGACTTTTTTGGGAAATAGTGAAATTTAGGCTTTGACTTGGGAGGTTCCCGGGGGCTATGTAAGTTGACATTTTGACCTCATAGACAAGGTAATGGGCATTGTATGATGACTTTTGAGGTCACAGATAAGGTGATGGGCATCTATGACTTCAAAAAGTCAACTTACATATCCCCCGAGAACCTCCCAAGTCAAAGCCTACACTTACAGTTTCTCCAAAATTCAAAAAAATATATATGTCTTAGGCGCATGGGCACTATTCAGGTGCATGGCCTTCTGGGCGCATGGGGAACACTTAAGCACTTGGGGAACTTCCAGGCACATGGATACTATTGGGGCACATGGGCAACACTTAGTCATTATGGGCAAATTCTAGGGGCATAGGAACTATGCAGGCGCATGAGTGCCTAGGCACATGGGAATCATGGGCGCATGAACACTTAGAAAATTTCAGCCTATTTCTAGGTGCATGGGTACTATTTGGGCGCATAGGGTTTTAGGCGCATGGCAACACTTAGGCAGTTATTTTGGTTAGGCGCATGGGCCACTGTTAATATGCATGGGCAGTCTAAATCCCATTTAAACATCACAATTCAATCCCCAAACATCATATAACCTGTTCTAGCTTAAATCACACATCTTAAGTCTTAGACACACAACCATAACATCATCCATCACATACATTGCCCAAAATCAAACCCCACCCGCAACATACACACATAAAGCATACGGGTGAAAACCCATTTTTTATAAAAAGTATCATACATGTATTTCCAGCCCTAATGTAGTTCAAAACAAGTAAAAAAGGGTTCTAGATCTCACCTTTACAGCCTGTAGTTATGACTTCTTCAAGACCCATTTGCAATTGAGTTCAACCACCTAGAAACCCACCAAAAACACACCCGAACACACAAACACACACATATGCATATAACCGAGGCTAAGGCCAGTCAAGAACATCATAAACTCATGAATTCTTACTTGAATTCGAGCTTCTTCTTCTCTATTTATCAAAACCCGAATTCTGTACTTTCTCTCACTAAAACATCCGAATGTTGAGTGTATATGTAGGCTCAATGGCGGCCATACCACCTTTATCACCAACTTTTAAACTTTTTGTCCTTGTGGACACTTTTTACCCTCAACTTGGCTAATATATCTTTTCTTTCTTTTCTTTCAATTTTATTATTTCATTCCTTCTTCCTTATCATTAAATAAATAACTGAGTTTTACAATGTTGGAGTGACTCTTGAAAATAGGGATACTGTAAGGAAGTTTATGTCCACTCTTCCTAGGCAATGGACACATTATTGTGTTGTTATCAAGAGGACGTAGAATCTTAAGACTCTTACTCTCACTGATTTGTATGGTATTTTGAGTGGATACCAGATGGAGATGAACATGCAAGGTTCATCTAGTAACTCGAGCAATCAAATGAGTTCAACCCTGCATGTGACTGAAAAGGATAGCATAGAACCTCAACATCATCTTATATGCTACACTGAAAACTCACAAAAGGGTCCTTTCATCACCTTCCTATAGACACTAAGAGAATGCAACATTCAAGGAAGCCCATTGCAAGAGACAAGTTCTTCAAAAGCCTTTGTGTCTTTTGATGAAAGTTCTGGAAACTTTCTATTCACCCTTGATGACCTGGACTGTATCCATCCAGATGATCTGGAGTACATGGAAATAGTCCAGCAGATGGCTCTTCTCACTCATAGAGCCAAGAAGTTCTACAAGAGGAAAGGAAGGAAGATTCCAAGCAAAACAACTAGTGAAAAGTTTGGGCTAGATAAAAGCAAAATCAAGTGCTACAATTGTAACCAGATGGGCCACTTTGCTAGGGAGTGTAAGGCACCAAGAAAAAATGGTGGCCAAGCATAATCCAGACCAAACTAAACTGATAAAGTCACCCAAAATAAGAAGTTAAAGCAGCAAGATGTAGTTGTCATTGAAGAAGGAGGCTTTGACAGGAACTTTCAGGTGGAAGATGCATCTACAAACCAAGCATTCATGGTTGACCATGATGAAGTAAAGGTATTGGAACAACTCTGTACACCTAAATGTATTGCTAAAGTTAATAGATACGAAGAGATGAAAAATGACTATAAGTTAAAAATAAAGGACTTAGAGAAAACCATTTCAGTTCTTAAACATGAGCATGCCAATTACAGGACACAAATCAAAGATCTCATACCCAAGTTGACTGAATGTTAGGCTGAGCTTGCGATTAGCAAAGCTAGGGAAGAAAAATATGTTCTTGAAGATGTGACTTTCAAGAACATTATATCCTTATCCTTGCACACAAAAGTTGTTATCAGAGTAAGCTGGGATTGGGATCTAGCGAGATAGCTCCTCCACACACAATCTTGTCGGTAAGATCTCCCAGGTATGGAACTTGTGAAGATGAGCTTCCAGTCATAGACCTCTTGATTGAAAAGGATAAAGAAATGATAGTGGAGAATGCCTCTAAGAAGAGTGAAGAAGAGGATTTTAAGAAGGGTCTCTATCCTTCTGTGCAGAGTAAGAAGTCTGTGATGACCAAGTCAATGAGAAGAAGTTAATCAGAAAGAGCAAGAGAAAAGAAAAGAAGGCACAATAGATCAAGGCTACTTTTTACTCAAAGCAGAAACAAGTCTTTATCTTTGTAGGGTTTGAAGTGGTTAAGATTGAGGACATCAACTTGAATTCTAGTACCAAGAGTTTTTGTTCATGTTCAAATCATCCCAACAACAAGAAGAAGGCTGATCAGTTGTACACCACTGCTACATAGCCTGAACCATCCAGCTCCAAGTGCGGTTCTCACCTTAAAAGAGCTGTCCCAGCATCTGCAAAGATGAAGGTGGTGAGGGAAAGTGATCAAAGTCAGCCTTGTTCTGAAAAGAAGGCCTTTTAGAAGAAGAAAATGAATTGTGTTATGTTTGGGAGTACTTCTCATCTTGCTAAGGATTGTTTCTACAATCCAAAAATTACTCTTGAAAGTTTAGACTTCTAAGAGTTCCAAGAAGAAACTAACTTCAAAAGGAAAATTTGTTTCTTTCGGAAGCTCCAAAATGAAGATGAAGGCAAGTGAAAAATTACCTTTGGAAGAAAATTTGGTCTCAGAAGAAAGGAATACTTCCGAAGCACTAAAACCTACAGTTGTGCTAGCAAGATCTTTCGAAGGTTCAGTCATCAAAACATCCAAACTCATTAAAACTTCCAAAGTACTGCAAGTCAAGTCTAAACTTCCAAAGCTGCTGTGGAAGACAAAGAAAGACCAAATGACTGAAAGTTCTCCATCAACAAAAGCAAAAGATCCTCAAATCACAACTATAGGATCTATTACTATTTCATTACCTTCAACTTCTTTTGATAAACCCAAGACAAGCAAGGCTTGGGTTTCCAAATGTAACTAATCATTTCTTTTGTGCAGGAATAGCTCAAGACAAACAAGAATGTCTGGATCATTGAACGTGGCTATTCCAGGCACATGACAGGCAATATGTCACTACTATAAAACATTGAAAGAATTGATGGAGGGCTAGTTGCTTTTGGAGGAGATGAAGGTGGTTACATTTCTGGAAGGGACAAGGTCACAAATGTTAAGCTCAACATTTAGAAGGTAAACTTTGTCAAGGAGCTTAGACATAATCTTTTGAGTGCATTTCAATTTTATGATGTGAGTCATAACATGCGTTTCACTGAGCATGAGTGCATTCTTCTCAAGCACGAGGTGGTCATTCCTCATGAACATATCTTGCTTAGAACCCCTTAGAACGGGAACATGTACAAGATGGACTTGCAAAAAACATCTCCCTCGGGAGAAGTGCCATGCTTTCTGTTTAAGCAAATAGTGACGAGTCTTTCCTTTGGCATAAAAGAATATATCATATAAACAATAAGAACATGAATAAACTTAATAAGGATGATTTGGTAACTGGAAAACCAAAGAAAGAGTTTACAAGTGATGATCATTGTGTTCAATGCCTGAAAAGGAAACAACACAAGGTATCTCACAAGCTAAAGGAAAGAAACTCTATCACTACTTCACTACACTTGTTACATATGGATCTCTTTGTCCCTACCAGTGTAATGAGACTAGGAAAGGCCTCTTATTGTTTAGTGATCACAAATGATTTTACAAGATTCACTTGGTTCTTCTTCCATAGAAATAAGATTGAGACTCCTAAGATTCTGAAGAATTTCATCTTAAAGATTGAGAATTAATCTAATCATAAAGTCAATACCATAAGATGTGATCAATGAATTGAATTCAAGAACTAAATCCTAATACATTTTGTGATAAAAAGGGTATTACAAGACAATATAGTGCTCTCAGGACTCCTCAACAAAATGATGTTGCTTAGAGGAGAAACATGACACTTATTGAAGTTGCAAGAACTATGTTGTCTGACTCCAAGCTGCCATCACCTTCTAGGCAGAGGTATTCAACACCACCTGCCATGTGTAAAACAGAGTTTTAGTAGTTAATACACATGGTAAGACTCCTTATGAACTGTGGCAAAAGAGCAAACCTTTCATTGGTTTTCCCAGGTCATTTGGATGTCCTTGCACCATCTTGAATACGCAAGATCAAATTGCCATGTTTGCTAAAAAATCAGGTGATGGACACTTCATTGGATACTAATCATAGCTAAGGCTTATAGAGTATACCATCTTAGATCAAGGATTGCTAAGGAGTCAACAAATGTGACTTTCAATGAACACACACCTAGTGTAACTAGTTTTGTTCCTAATTGACTATTTGATCTTGATTTAGTTACAAATTGTTTTAACAAATCATGTGAGAATGTTTCAGGATCTACAAATATTATACCAATAGGTGATCCTGATACAAGATTGAGCTGATAAGAGCTTCAAGTTGTACATCTTCAACTCCAGTTATAATGAATTATACAAATGAAGTTTCTATCAGCACAATAATGTCAAATTCAACTGATAAATCTGAGATGCCTTCAAATTCCAGCTCAAAGGCTCAACAACTAGATAAAGAATCTTCAAATGTAGAATACCATGGTGGTGGTGAAAGTGATCAAGTATTTCTTCATGCTGACAACCACTCCATAGAAGACAACATCAATGATGCCATTCACTCGTTGGATCAAGTCTCACTTGATAAGTGTGCTCATGTGATAGGACATATATCAATGCTTGATCTAAATTTCTCTAATTTAAATCTTTTTAGCAACTTGCTGTGATCCCTAAGCTAAGGATCCACAACTCTCATCCCACCTCAAATATCATTGGAGATGTTGACTTAGGGTTAAGAACAAGAGGACAAACCATGATGCAGATGTTTGTCTTCATTCTTGTTTTATATCTTAGATAGTGGCTAAAAAGATTGATGAGGTTATGAAGGATGGAAGCTAGTTGAAGCTATACAAGAGGAGCTACTTCAATTCAAGAGGCAAAAGGTTTGGAACCTATGTCCTCTTCCTTAAGGGAAGACTACTATAGGAACTAAATGGTGTTTTAGGAACAAGAAGGATGATAGATGGCTTGACATAAAAAACAAAGCTAGACTAGTTGTTCAAGGGTACATACAAGAAGAAGGAATTGACTACACAGATGTTTTTGCTCCTGTAGCAAGACTAGAAGCTGTTAGGATATCTTGGAATTTGTTGCATCCAAGAACTTTAAGGTCTATCAACTTGATATCATGAGTGCTTTTCTCTATGGGGTGATTGATGATAGGTGTACATCAAACAACCACCTAGTTTTGTAGATCCTCATCATCATGATTATATCTACAAGCTTCATAAAGCTTTTTACACGCTGCACCAAGCACCAAGGAAGTGGTATGAGACTCAATCTCAATATCTCTGCAAGCATTGATACAGAAGGATACTATAGATGGAAAAATCTTCATCAAAGGACAAGGAAATGACTTAATTCTAGTTCAAGTATATGTAGATGATGTTATCTTTGGTTCAACTAATCCAAGGCACTACAAAGACTTTGAGAAGCTCATGAAGGACATATTTGAAATGAGTGCCATGGGGGAACTTAATTTCTTTCTAGGAATTCAAGTGAAGCAAGTGGAAGATGGCATGTTCATAAGTCAGTCAAAGTATGTTCAAGACATACTAAAGAGGTTCAACATGACTTATGCAAGGTTGCTAAGACACCCATAGATAGAGGCCACTCTATTGGGCCTAATATTGAGGGGGAGTGTGTGGATGAACACCTTTACAGGGATATGATTAGGTCTTTTCTATACCTTACTACTACAAGACCTGATATCATGTTTGCCACATATAGTGATTATGGTGGCTTCAACATGACTGCATAGTCTTCATTAGGGGGATGTCAATATCTTGGTGGAAGGGTTGTCTCATGGCAATGCAAGAAACAATCCTGTGTCTCTACATCAACTGTTGAGACTAAACACATTGCTGCTGCAAGATGTTGTGCTCAAGTGCTTTGGATTCAAAATCAAATGCATGACTATGGATTAAAGTTCAAGGAGACTCCAATTAACATATAAAACAATAGTGCTATCTCTATCATAGAGAATCTTGTGTAGCACTCAAGGACAAAACCCATCAATATCAGGTATCATTTAATTAGAGATAACTTTGAAAAGGGAATAATCAAACTAGTCAAAGTTAACACAAATGAACAATATGTTGATCTATTCACCAAAGCCTTTGATGAGCAGAGATTTAAGTATCTTATATAAGCTATTACGATGATTATCTTTGAGTAGCTTTTTCTTAAACCTAATTCATATTACTTCTAAAGTCTATGTGTCCTATGTTTTCTATTTTATCACATTCATAAGCTCTTGTTCTCTATGGAAGAAAATTCTTTTAGAAGATTTTCCTTAGATTTTTGAAAATCTTGATCTTTTAGTCCTTCGAAAGATATGGTTTTATGTTCCGAAGAAATTTATGCCTTTAAGACAAACAACTGTCTAAGTAAAATTGCCTTTGGAAGAAATTTCTAAAATATCTTCTGAAGCTTAATAATTTCTTATCCACTTGTATGCGTTCAAGGAAAATTTTCTTCCGATGAAAATTAACTCTTAGGAAGCTTTATTTTTAGTTGAATAAAACATCCAAGTTTTGTTAGGATCAGTGATCTACGTTTGATTGATTAGAGAGTATTGCAGCGGAAATCAAACAATGAATTAGACAATTCACAAGAATACAGTTGATATTCAAAGTAAGAACAAACGATTATAGAAAGAATTCTGCAAATCAAGGATTTCATTCAATACGCGCTTTCGTGGTGGCAAAATGTCACACATACAATCAGGTCAATCATCCCTTATATAGGAATGTCGTGGTGGAACATTCCTTATATAGGAGATGTGACGTATGCTGATGTCACTTGATAGTGACATCTAACAGAATTATTCAAACTACTGAGAGTTAATACAACTACTGAAGATGTCAAAACAGCTGACATCTTTTTACAAAAATACTAAGTGTTAACTATCACTACAACTACTGAAAAGAAAACTACAGAAACTACAACGACTGAAGAACATGCTTTTCAGTTGTTTTACAAATACAAAAAGAAAACTACAGAAAGGAAACCATCACAACAACTGAAGAATGCTTCTTCAGCTGTTGTAACAAACTCTGAAGGCTTCAGTACTTGTACTTGAACTTCAGCTGTTTTCTTTAGTTGATGTCTTCAGTCTTTGTACTTCAGCTGTTGATCTTCAGTACTTTGTTCTTCAGCTGTTGATCTTCAGACATTGGTCTTCAGCTGTTGAAGTCTTCAGTACTTTAGTCTTCAGCTATTGAAGTCTTCAGACTTTGTCAAACAACTGATCAAGTCTTCAGCAGTTGTTGTGATGTCTGTGGGACTTAGAGGTTTTTCTGATCAGGCTCATTGGTTCTTTTGGTCCAACAAACTCCCCCTGAACCAATGCAGCCAAAACCTCTAAACTTATTGAAGATGTCCCACTTATTATGGCAGAAAGATTGGTCTTTTTGTCTACTAGATCAGCTCAGAAGTAACCCATATAAGCACAGGCCTGGGAATAAGTCTCAATGATCTGTTTGGCAAAGGATGAATGGGACCTCTGTCTTGGGGAACTGGACACAGAGCTGTTACCCCATCCACGAGATCTACTTCCCAACAATGAGTCTGTATGACTCCCTTGTATAGGCCTCAACGAAGGTTATCTGTTCCTCCATGGTAAGCTCTTCAGCTCCTCATTCAAAAAGTTATTCTGGCCCATAATATTGAGATAGGTATTTGACATGTTTCCCATTTTTGAGTTCCACAGTTGTTATTACTCTATAAGCAAATTCATCTTGGTGATTACCCTCTAAGAACAACTGGAGCTCATTCTTTCTGACTTCCTCAAGCTTCTTATATACTAACCCCTTTTTCACCATTTTATCTTCCAGCATCTTCTGTAGGGTCAGGTTAGCTTATAGGCTTTCTTGAAGTCATCTAGGATTTCCCAGGTGATACTACAAAGACCAATTAGATCACTCATCTACAATCTTCTTCACTTGGCCATGTATCTCTGTGGAATTTTTTTCTTGTGAATCCTATGAGACACCCTGGGATCAGGCCAAATCCTCACTCTCTCCTTCTCATATTGAAATGTATGTTTAAGAGTGTATAATCTGAGAGCGTGCTTCTTCATGTTGATGATTGAAGATGTGGCAGCATATGCTTTGTCAACTCTCCTCAACAATTCCTCATCATGTTGTTTATGAAGCTCTTCTTCTTCTAGGTTCACTTTCACAATTTGTCTTTGAGTTTCAGGAGTAATTATTGGGAGGTGACTTGTGGCCTTTGGCAACTGTATAATAGCTGAGAGTGCAGCCTATCTTCATCTTCATCATTATCTTCGTCAACTCCTCTACCAGTTTGTTTAGTGGGTTGTGGTTGTGGTGGTTTTGGTGTGGGAATGTTGATAGGCTGTTCTAGCATTCTGGATGTGAGGTCGGCTTTAGATTGCTTGAGTAGTTCAGTCCTGCTCCCAGCACCAGCTTCGTTTAAGGCTTTAATAACCAATCCTTTTGTGTATACTTCAGACGAACAGATCTTGGTGGTTATTGCCAAGATGTTGTCCCTGGACCATGCCTTGATCTTAATCAATTATCTACCCAGATATTTTGCTATGCACCTGATCATGATCTCTAACCTTTCCCTTTCCAACACATCATAACTTGCCCATCTAGCTTGGATTTCTTCAATCTGTAGTCTTCTGATTTCTGAGTCAAGTTTTTCAGTGTCGTGGCCTTGCCTACACAACTGATGAATGATGTTATCCATTGATCGACTGTGTTCGGCATCCGCCTTCTTCACCATTGTCTCCAAGTCAGTCTCGTTCTCATTCTTCCTTTTCTTGTATGTGACATGAAAGTCTTTAGTACTTTCAGTCACTTTCTCCATGTCAGCATCCTTCACCTTCTTCTTTTCAGTTTCTTTCCTATCTGCCATCCTCTTTCTTTTTGCTTTCACTGACTGAATCTCCCCCTTTTGGTTGCATTGGTTGCAAGGGTTTGATTGTCAGAAAGCCTTTTGCTCACAGCATCCTCTATCATGGGTTGTATAACTGAGGGAAGCCTCTCATCAAGGGATTTAAGGACCATATTAATGATAGTTGATGTGATGAGAGCTAAGGAATGTTGAAAGATAGCAGCTATTTGCTCAGGGGGGTTCTGTCCCTGAGAAATAGTGCCAGAAGCAGAGGCAGGTGCTGAGTGTTTTGGAGTGGCTCAGTGTATGGGAGACCTTCAGAGGAAGGTGCCATATGTGGTTTGTGAGGAGTAGATGGTCTTTGATCCTGAGAAATGTTGGCAAATAGCCCTTTGAGTCTGCTAACCTTATCCTCAAGGATGGTGTTTTTGGGCTAAAACATCATAAAAGAAGCCCAGGTCATCATCAGTGTTTACTGAATCACCTGACCTCCTGATAGAATTAGGATGAACATGCTCTGAGTGTAGATCAGTAGTAGCATGTGTCCCTTGATCATGCACCTGGGGACTTCCTGCCTCAGGACCATGTCCTACATCAGCAGTTGCCTCTGGTGAGGTCTTATGAATGTTACCAACTTCAGCTGATCATATACTGAAGCAGGAGAAGTGGCAGCCTCACCAGGAATTCGAATCTTTGTTTCTACACTTGGATTCAAATCTCATGAGCTGCTCAAGGTACAGGAACATCAAGTTTAGCAGACTCAGGCAGTTGGTCACTAAACTTGAAAAGGTGAGTACTGATATCATCATCATCTTCAGGTGGAAAACTTGCTGCAAAGATGATTTATCCACATGATCTGCAACAGCTGGAGTTTGATAAGGAGCATATTGCAGTATGTCCAAATCAAACAACTCCACAGGGTTTTGTGGAATTTTATCCTTAGGAGATTCATTGAATTTCACATGCAAGGTTTCTTCAACTATCTTTGTTCTGCAGTTGAAGACTCTGTATGCCTTGCAAGTGGATGAACAACATACAAAATACCCTGCATCCACCTTAGGATCAAATTTGTGGAGTTGACCCTATGTGTTGAGAATGAAACAAGGACATCCAAAGGCTCTGAAAAATGAATCAAAGGAGCCAAATGATGTAGAGCTTCATATGGAGTCTTCATCAACCTCTGATTTACTAACACTCTATTCTGCACATAGCAAGCTGTATTGACAGCTTCAGCCCAAAAGGTCAAAGGCAAACCAGAGTCAGCCAACATGGACCTTGCGGCTTCAATTAAAGTCCTGTTCTTTCTCTCCACTACTCCATTTTGTTCTGGAGTCCTTGGGATGCTAATCTGCCTTTTGATTCCTTTTGAAAGATAAAAATCATCAAGTGTATGGTTTCTGAATTCAGTACCATTGTCACTCCTTATACACTTGACTGATAGGGAATACTGCTTCTCAACATAAAACACAAAGTTTATAATCTTCTGAGCAACCTCATCCTTTGAATGTAGAAAGAAAGTCCATATGAATCTGGAGTAATCATCCACAATTACCAGACAGTATTTCTTCTTTGCCATGCTCATCACTCTCACAGGACCAAATAAATCCATGTGCAGTAACTGGAAGTAGGCAATGGACTTAGGTTCTTCAATGGGAGGGAATGAGACCATGTGTTGTTTTCCTTTCAAACAAGCAGTGCAGGCTTCATCACAGTGGAACTCCTTTGTTGATAAACCTCTCACTAAACGATTGTGGATCAGTTGATTCATGTTTCTGAGATTGACATGACCCAGCCTTTTATGCCATAGTTTAGATTCTTGAAGAGAGGCTTTGGAGAACAGGCATGGACGACCCTTCAAATCAATATTCTTTGACAAATCCAAGGCATACACTCTTCCAATCTTGTTGGCCTTCATGAGAGTATGTTCATCCATTACCTTGTCAATCAGCCTCAGAACTTGGGAAGACAGAATCCTGCAGTTCTGGCTTGTGAAAAGTGCAACATGCCCTTTATCACACATCTGACTGACACTCAACAGATTATACTTGAGATTCTCCACATGGTTGACATCATCAAACTTGATTTGTCCATTAGACACATATCCTTTCCCAATGATGTAACCTCTGGCGTCATTTCCAAATGAAACAATCCCTTCTTTCCTTGAGAGTAGTCATTAAGAAGAGAACTGCTCCCAGTCATATGCATTGATCCTCCAATGTCGACATACCAGATGCTCCTTTGGCATGTTGAAGAACCCTGCATAAAAGAAAACTAGTTAGATTTTGAGACCCAAACCTTTTGGTTTTGGGTCTGTTTTCATCAACAGATGCAACCATAACTTGTTTCTTATGATTAACAGCTCAAGAAGGAGATGGTGCTGAAATGGATCCCTTGGATTGGGCTTGGAATGCCTTTTCAATGATTTGATCACTGGTGCATCTAATTGGTTAACTCTCCCCAAAAAATGTTGAACCATCATAACAAGTTGTGTCTGATTTATAGCCAAAGCTTTCAGCTCTTGTGACATATCAGTACTTGTGTTTGATGAGTTCCTGTGATCCACCATTTCCTCCTTAAAATTAACAGACTTAGTCTGATGTTTATCATGAGGAGGACCATCAGCTGTTTTGTGATTAACCTTATCCTTCTTTTTGAATTTGGTTGAAGGCTTGGGTTTATCACAATGGAATGATTGCGATACAAACTTCGTCTCAAACTCAGTTTTCATTTAATCCATCTGGATTTTAATGAGCTTATCTTTGTTGAGTTTGGAACCCTTTCTGTACCAACATTCATCAGAAAGATGATTGAATTTACCACATATTTCACATGGCTTATTCTTCATCTTGGATTGATCAACTGCTGATGAGGAAACTACTGAAGGTGTGCTCTTCAGTACTTTCCTCGTTTGAGTAATTTTGTTCAGTACTGAAGAATCTGTAACAACTGAAGAGTTGTTCTTCAGCTGTTTATTGTCAGCAGTTGTTAATCCATTTATTTCAGCTGATTTGAAATGCTTTTCAGTTGTTGTAACTTGCCCTTGAGTACTTAAGTTACTTTGAGGGACAACATCTGAAATACTCAGCTTCATGTGCTTATCAGTAGTTAACCCATCAGCCAATTGACTTGCTGAGGTATCAATCCTTATTTCATCCTGTGATTTTGGGAGATCACTTGTGGATGATGCACATGATAATGTGGTTTGGAGATTGCTTTCACTTTCAAATTTTACTATTGGTTTTGGAGTAAAATCTGTTGGAGGTGCAATATGGTTGTAACCAATTCCAAACTTCACATTCAAAGAAGATTGCTTATTGAGCAGCATTTCAAATCCCTTCTAGGATGACACCTAGCGGTCACACTCAACTTGGGTAACTGCAAGTTTTTCTTTGAGTTCCTTATGGTTCTCAAGAATGACCTCTAGCTTAGCCTTTTCATCATTTAATTGGCATTTAAGCTTATAAATCTCATCATCTTTGTCCTTAAGGACAGACTCATATTCAGCTTTTCTTTTGGAAATAGTTTGCTCAAGCTGTAGATTTTGATTAATTACAGCTACATTTGCTTCTCTAATAGAGACAAATGCATCTATGCAAGATTCAGAACAAGCTTGGCCTTAGCCTCAGAAGATACCTGGGTTACCTGTGAAGAAGATACATTGGAGCAAGAACCCTCAGTAGATTCCTGGGCCATGAGAGCTAGATTCCCAAAAGGATGTTCACCACCATGTTGACCATCACCAGTAAATAATTGCTCAGTACCAGAGAGATCATCTGGTAAACTACTCCAATCAACATTACGAGGGGTGAAAAAGCTGTGATAAGGTTGTGATTGAGATGGTAGAGGCTCAGGTAATGCTTTTGGTTGTTGTGCAATAGGAACTTGAACTGGATTTGGCTGAGGCATGTAATAGCAGGGATACGGATATGACATTGGACCCTGAGGGACAAAATATGCAGGTGAAACAGGTTGTGAATGATGACCAGAACTAGGAGGTTGTTGCCCCCTGTTTTGTGGACTAGTGCTTGGAAAAGTCATAAAGGGTGCAGTGGAGTTAGATCCAGATGATCTACACTCTCTTGCAAAGTGTCCAAGCCTTGGCATTTGTGACACCTCAACTTACTCTTGTCAAAACCAATTTTGGTTTTGCCAGAGAGTCCTGGAAATTTCCTGCCAGTCCTCTTGTAGAACTTCTGAGATCTGATATTAATCAAGGCCATTTGGCTCAGAATATCCATCTCTTCTAGATCATCATGAGCTATTCCTTTCAAATCATCCATGATAAAACATAAATTATCACTATTACAGCCTGAGTGACTATCAACACCAACAAATGCATGATCTGAACTGTTTGAAGAGAAATCTATATGCTCATCATAATTACTTTGAGATGCAGCATATTCTAACTCATGACCAACCAGGGCAGTGTTCCCTGGTACAAAGTCATCACTGAGCTTTCCTGATGATGCCAGTTTCCTTTTCTGCTCTATCTCTCTCTCAAATGTAAGCAGTTTCCCATGAAGTTGGGTGAGAGATAGTTTATCCAGATTTGCACTGGAGCGTAGGACAATAGTGTATGTGTCCCATCTCTCAGGCAGTGATCTAAGGAATCTGATGTTCATCTGGCTATTGGTATATTCATGTTTGACCATTTTTAGCTCAGAGATCAAATAGGAAAAACACTCAAACTATTGAGTCAGTGTCTCACCCTTCCTATGAGAGAATGTTTCATATTGTTGGGCAAGGATTTCTCTATTGTTTGCTAAGACCTCATCAGTTCCACCGAATTGTTCCTTCAGTGCATTCCAGAGGTCATGAGCAGTTTCATGATGCATAAGCCCTGAATAGATTTCATTAGGCAGTGCCATGGCGGGAATTCCATGGGCTTTAGCATCAATCTCAAACAGTTTCCAATCTTCATATGAGTATTGTTCCTTCTTCTTCGGAACCATTTGATTGGTTTCTGGATTTTTCACCATAGGCTTATGTGGACCATGTACCACTGATGTCCAACAACCTGAATTGTTAACAGACAGGTGATGAAGCATTCTTCGTTGCCATATGTTATACTCTGTCCTAACCAGCATCGGAGGCTTGGTTGAGTAACCGGTATTGTGAGGGTCATTAGAAGGAGTAGTCATTCTCAGATTCAACCAAAATCAATTATGTTTTAACAGATTTAGAACAGAACACAGCAGACCAAATTGAACCAAGAGAAAACAGAAAGCAATAAAACGAAAGTAGCAGAAATTCAATTTAACTATAACCAATTCTTGGCAAATATGCCAATTCAATCAAATGCAGATATCGATTAGCTGTTTCAATGATCAATTGTTAGATCGATCAATGATTAACAAGCTCTGATACCAATTGTTAGGATTAGTGATCTACGTTTGATTGATTAGAGAGTATTACAGCGGAAATCAAACAATGAATTAGACAATTCACAGAATACAGTTGATATTCAAGTAAGAACAAACGATTATAGAAAGAATTTTGCAAATCAAGATTTCATTCAATACGCGCTTTCGTGGTGGCAAAATGTCACACATACAATCAGGTCAATCATCCCTTATATAGGAATGTCGTGGTGGAACAATCCTTATATATGAGATGTGACGTCTGCTGATGTCACTTGATAGTGACATCTAACAGAATTATTCAAACTACTAGAGTTAACACAACTACTGAAGATGTCAAAACAGCTGACATCTTCTTACAAAAATACTAAGTGTTAACTATCACTACAACTACTGAAAAGAAACTACAGAAACTACAACGACTGAAGAACATGCTCTTCAGTCGTTTTACAAATACAAAAGAAAACTACTGAAAGGAAACCATCACAACAACTGAAGAATGCTTCTTCAGCTGTTGTAACAAACTCTGAAGGCTTTAGTACATGTACTTGAACTTCAGCTGTTGTCATCAGCTGATGTCTTCAGTCTTGGTACTTCAGCTGTTGATCTTCAGTACTTTGTTCTTCAGTTGTTGATCTTCAGACTTTGGTCTTTAGCTATTGAAGTCTTCAGTACTTTAGTCTTCAGCTGTTGAAGTCTTCAGACTTTGTCAAACAACTGATCAAGTCTTCAGCAGTTGTTGTGATGTCTGTGGGACTTGAGGTTTTTCTGATCAGGCTCATTGGTTCTTTTGGTCCAACTAGTTTCAATTCTCTTCCAAAGCAAAATTTTCAAATCTCTCAAGAATATTTTCCGAAGCCATTTTGGCTCCGGAAGCTTTTTCATTAAAACATCCGAAGACAATTTACCTTTGGAAGATTTGACTGGGGTTGAGTAAGAGAGATATTTTTACTGTGAATCGAATATGGTAACCAAGTCAATGATTGAGTGGCAGAAACAAACAATTATAGAACATTTAATGCAAGAAAAATACTCATAAATTCTTTTGTATTATTATATGAAAGTTGATAAATTACAGTGAATAATTACAACAAAGATTCTCTCTCTATCAGCCGTTACCTCATGTACGAGGTATCTATTCTATTTATAGGCAGACAAGATGCCTTTTACAAAACGAATAAACTACCCCTGACCTATTACAGCAGAACTAGTCTAAGTCTTCATCCGCATCTTTGCTTGTTTATCCGCATTGACAAATGCGGATGAGTTAACTTGATCAGCATTTCTTCACTTGATCAACCGCATTAGTATGTTGGTCATCCACATTAGTTATTGAGGATGCACAAATACATGTGTGTATTTGTTCCGTCATCCGCATTTGTCAATGCGGATGAGCAAAGTCTTGTCCGCATTTACTTTGTCTTCCGCATTAGTCAACACGGAAGAGTAAGTACTTGTCCGCATTCATTCTTGGTCTTCCGCATTTGTCAATGCGGATGAACAAATACTTCTCCGTATTTGTTTTATGCCTTCCGCATTTGACAAATGCGGGAGACAATACTTTATTCTTCTTAGCAGATTCTTCATCCGCATTTCTTCTTGGACTTGAGGGATTTCAGTAGAGCAATCACCAAATCACCCATTGAGTAGGCATGTATGATCCTTTTAAGGATCCAACAATACTCCCCCTAAGGATTCTACAGCCAAGTTTTCCTCAATGTTTGGGAGGTGATTGATGTCTTGAAGATTCTACCGGGTCTTCTGGGGGTAAGATGAATGCAGCTTTAGTAAGATCCGGTATAGCTTTGATCATATTCACCAAATCTGTTGCTTCTGACATCCTTTCTGTGCTTAGCACATGAATCTTCATCTTGCTCATATTGTAGATGGCTTCCATTGGTAGCTTCTTTAGTGAATATGCTCCCATATAGAAATTGTAGAAAGTCCATCTCTATGTATCAGTAAGCTCCCCCCCACATCAACCTAAAGTTTTACAATGTTTCCAAGGTGTAATGGTGTCTTCTTCTTCTTTCTTTTGTCTCTTTTAGCTCTTATCTAATCATAGACTAACTTTAGCAGCTTGATGCATTTTAGAAAAAGTGCATATCCAACCCTCCTAATTTATTATTCAATTCCCTAAAATGTCTGGTGTATATTTAATGGATATATGATTCATCAAGCAATCTAACATCATCTCCACTGAATAATCTGATTTCAGCTCCCTCCTTTCCTCCCCACTTCCTTTCAATTACCATCTCATAAGTTTTCTCATCATAGTACACATTTGAGATGGGTGTGGAGGAATGAGTACCAGACACTATTTTCCTCTTTAGTGATTTTGTAGGCTTCACCTTCAACTCAGGGAATACAATTTCTTCCGGTTGCATCTTTTTCTTCTTCTCAAGGGGATTGACAAATGTTTTATCCTTTCTCATTCATATATTATCTTTAATAAATTGAAGTTGTTTGTTCTTCTGAACATCTTAAGTATGTTCTCAAATTCATATCCCCTAAACATAGCCTCATTATTGATCAGTTCAAGTTGAGCTAATTCCTTCAAATCATGAATCTCCAGGATATTTACAAGAGCTAAGTACTCTGTACAGAATTGTTCTAGCCCTGAGATCCTTTTCACCATGAACATGTTCCATGTACTGTTGTACTTCCAAGTTATTATCTTTTGATCAACTTTACCCTAGGGAGTAGACACCCCTCTAATCAGTTCTGCAGTGGTCAATCCTTCTTGTAGTTTCAACTGAGATGGTTTTGCAAACCATTCAGGGTACTTGTGTAGTATAGGAGCCAGTAGTTCTTGGTCTTTTTCGTCCAACAATACTCCCCTTAAGGATTATACAGCCAAGTTTTCTTCAATGTTTGGAAGGTGATTGATGTTATGAAGATTCTGCTGGGTGTTCTTGGGTTAAGATGAATGCAGCTTTAGTAGGATCCGGTATAGCTTTGATCAAATTCATGAAATCTATTGCTTCTGACATCCTTTCTGTGCTTACCACATGAATCTTCATCTTGCTCATGTTGTAGATGGATTCCATTGGCAGCTTCTTTAGTGAAATAGGCTCCTATATAGAAATTGTAGAAAGTCCATCTCTATGTATCAGTTAGCTCCCCCCACATCAACCTCAAGTTTTACAATGTTGCCAAGCTACAATTGTGTGTTCTTCTTATTTCTTTTCTCTTTTAGCTCTTATCTGATCATAGGCCAACTTTAGCAGCTTGATGCATTTTAGAAAGAAGTGCATATCCAACTCTCCCAATTTATTATTCAATTCCCTGAAATGTCTGGTGTATATGTAATGTATATATGATTCATCAAGCAATCTAACCTCATATCCACTGAATAATCTGATTTCAGCTCCCTCCTTTCCTCCCCACTTCCTTTCAATTACCATCCCATAAGTTTTCTCATCATAGTACACATTTGAGATGGGTGTGGAGGAATGAGTACCAGACACCATTTTCCTCTTTAATGATTCTGTAGGCTTCACCTTCAACTCAAGGAATACAATTTCTTCCGCTTGCATCTTTTTCTTCTTCTCATGGGGATTGACAAATGTTTTATATTTTCTCATGCATATTATCTTTAATGAATTGAAGTTGTTTGTTCTTCTGAACATCTTAAGTATGTTCTCAAATTCATATCTCCAAAACATAGCTGCATGATTGATCAATTCAAGTTGAGCTAGTTCCTTCAAATCATGAATCTCCAGGGCATTAACAAGAGCTGAGTACTCTGTAAAGAATTGTACTAGCCCGGAGATCCTTTTCACCATGAACATGTTCCATGTACTGTTATACTTCCAAGCTATTATCTTTTGATCAACTTTACCCTTGGGAGTAGACACCCCTCTGATCAGTTCTGTAGTGGTCAATCATTCTTGCAGTTTCAACTGAGATGGTTCTGCAAACCATTCAGGGTACTTGTGTAGTACAGGAGCTGGTAGTTCTTGGTCTTTTTGGTTCAGCATCATGTCTTCAACTCATACTATATTTCTTGGCTTAGTGCTTGATAATTCTTCTACTAGCTTCTTAAGTTTTTCTTTCTTCTCATTAATCAATTGAAGAGTTGAAGCCCTTAATGAGTTGGTCTTCATGTTTCCAATCCTCCTTCTTGTGAACCCCTAACTTGAGAATGAGGAAATATTTTAAGGATCAGGAAATAATGGTTCATGAGTTAGGGATGATTTCTTTATTGAAGACAGCTTGTGTAGGGGAGCCCTTCTAGGCAATGGTCTTTCATACCATTATTTCTTCATCATCTAGTTCCAGAGGATCATTAGCATTATCACCAAATTGTAGACATCTTCTAACAGATGAGCTTATTGTTGATTCTCCTAGTTAATGTTCTCACACCATGAGCTTCAACTACCTCAGCTGAGTCCCAGAAGGCCCTAATGAGATTCTCATAGATTGTGGGTCTCACAGTCATGGCATGTGCTACCCTTGTGGTAGATAAGAATCTTATCAAATCTCTAAGTCCTTCGGCTTTAGTGACATGATGGTTTAAACAACCACTGATGTTATGGAGCTTGCTCTATGTAATATTTGCCATGTAATCTGCACAAGAGACAAGTGTATTAGTCATCACTTTGACTTTAAATTGACATGGATGACTGCTTGTCATTTCTGTTGCATTGTTGTCATGGCAAATGGTGAGTTTGTCATTTAAGAATCACAGTTTCTATGTTTGAACCATTACTGAGATATTGTTTCATTGATTTGTTTCAAATGTTTCATTTTTTTCAACATGCCCTGTTCTTACAACGAACATGAATATCAAGATTTCCATGATGATAAGAATTTCTGTTGGTTTGCATGCTCATTGAAGTTGAAAAGGTGTATTAGGTTACATCAATAGAACAGGTTTTTTGTGTTCTTCCTTATCAGAGTGTTCATTGACTGATTTACGTTTAACATTCTGAAACTTAGGTCTTGATTAAAATTTTAATGAAAGTTTCACCTTGTTTCCAACATGAATGCTGTTTCAGAACGATAACGGAAGTCGATTGAGTAGAATCACATGAAAATCCTTGATTGTTTATGATGAAGATGATGGAAGATGGTGTACTGTACGTTTGCGCTCATCTCACTATAAAGTCTTTCAAATTTGAAAAGTATTAAATGATCGTTTGAATTCCTTTAAATAGTCAAATAATACATTTTGAAAGATTTTACAACTTTAAAAGCAAATACAGTCACCACTGTAGCAAATGCGGAAGGTTAAGTTGTTTGACTTTTTGTCATCCGCATTTGTTAACTATAACAAATACAGAGGACAAATTTTTTTGACTTTGACTGTCCACATTTGGCTACTGTTGTAAATGCGGAAGTTTTGTTTCTTACGTCTTATTCTTTCCGCATTTGTATACTGTTGCTAATGCAGAAGTTAGAACTTGAAACCTTTGACTGTCTGCATTTGTGTTGTAGTGAATGCAGAAGAACAACTTGTGATTGTGTTCATCAGCATTCACTGTAACAAATGTAGTAGAGTACTTGTTTTATCCTATCCATATTTGTACACAACAGCAAATGCGATATAACAAAGTCAATAAGCACTTGCTCAGCATTGCACTGTAGCAAATGCGAGAAAGATAAGTTCATCCGCATTTGTTAACTGTAGCGAATGCGGTAGAGTAAATTCCACATAACCTCACACACTAATGCGGTAGAGTAAAATCATTGTCCACATTAGTTGCACTTGAAAATTTACTATTACTCGCATTAGCTACATGCACGAGTTACCTTCACCCACATTAACTAATGCACTTACCTCCATTAGCTTTTGAACTTAATCAAAAGTTAATATGATTGAATTGATTATCATCTTATGAAGATTTGTCCTTGATTTATTTTTCTTATGAACTTGATTGTTGAAGTTGTCAATTCTTGCTTGGATTGATTGTATGTCATAATTGATACAAGTTTCCTAATTTTGATAGATCTTGGACTTATCATGCTTCTAAGAATCTGCATAAGCTGAGATATAATGGTATGACTTATTGCAACAACACCAACCAAAATTCTTTTTGTTTTGTTTTTCGAAGTTAAGTTAATAAACAAAAATTTGGACTTACTCAAAACTTTTAAATTACCCCCCTAAACTTTATAACCACACTTGGATAGAAACTTTAAGGATTTAAAACCTTTTGAATGTTATTTTGTTTATAATTAATAATGAAGAGAATGATCTCTTTGTTGGGATCATATCAGTCTTATATTACACTTGTGCATCCTTTATGATTAAATGGACATGATCATGAACTTGATGATTGAAGGTATGTTTATCCTCTTAAACTCATACCTGGTTGATATTTTGATGCAAATGCTTTTATCATGTTTTGGTTGATTTATTTATTCAATGTGTACCTCACACACATAATCATGAAATGATCAACCCTCCTTATACAATGCATGGTAGAACTTTTTCATAGTTTTTCTTACCAGGTTACTTAAGTCATGAAATCTCATTTTCACTGATCCTCATTAGGATTCTTTTAATTTGATCCTTTTTTATGTTGATCCACATAGGGACTCTTTTCACTTCACTTTGGAAAGTGATCCATGATAGGATTCTTTTGTTCATTCACTTGGAATGTATTACTTTGTTGATTCATCCAATTTTGGATGTGTTCCACATTAGGAATCTTTTGGATCATAACATCTGCACTATGTGCATGTTTCATCAGGTCTTTGCTCAGCAAAACAAAGATGAAATATGATATGGTGAAAGAGATTCATAAAGTATCATTACTTTGTGATGAGTGTTTCACAATTGAATAAGTCTTTTAATTCATCACTGCATGTATCTTTTCTTCCAAGTTGAGCCTACCAACATATCTGTTAAGTCATTTGAGTCTTTTATATTTTGAAATTAAGCACAGTGAATGATATAACAACTGTAATTATATCATTTCCAAGATTTCTTTTCTTGATCAAACTTATTTCTTTTGTGGTTTTCTAATGTTTTTAATTGTTTTTGATATTTTTCATGGTTTTTACTCAAGCTTAATCATGCCAATTGACTGAACCAGAAATTCAAACCTACTAGGTTCAAATGCCTTGGTAAACAAATCAGCTAATTGATTTTCAATTGATACTTGAATCAATTTGATTAAACCCTTTTCAACACAATCTCTCAAAAAATGATATCTAATTTCAATATGTTTTGTTTTTGAGTGTTGAACTGGATTATTAGTTATAAAGACAGTAGCTGTGTTGTCAAAAGAAATTGGTGTGTGCAAGAAGTTAAAACCATAATCAAGCATCTAGTTTTGAATCCAGAGAACTTGAGAGCAACATGCTCCTTTAGCAATATACTCAGCTTCTACTATGGACACAGACACATTTGCCTGCTTCTTGCATTGCCAGGATACTAGTCTGGGACCAAGAAATTGACAACCGCCATAAGTGGATTTTCTATTGAAGTTGCATCATCCATAATCACTGTCTGTGTAGGCATAGAGATTAAAATCTCCTTCTTTTGGATGCCATAACCCAAGAGCTGGCTTACCCTTCAGATATCTAAATATCCTCTTAACTGCGTTCACATGTGATTCTTTTGGATCACCTTGATATCTGGCACACACACAAACACCAAACATAATGTTAGGCCTACTGGCTATTAGATACATCAGTTAGCCTATCATTGATTGATAGTGAGTCTGATCCACTGATTTGCCTTCAAGGTCAGGTCTAATCTTCACTTTAGTATCCACAGGAGTTCTCATAGACTAACAGTCTGCAAAATGAAATTTCTTCAACATGGTTTCTACATATTTTGATTGGTTGATGAAGATTCCATCTGCTATTTGTTGGACTTGCACCCCTAGAAAGGAGGTGAGTTCCCCTATAGCACTCATTTGAAACTTTGAATGCATAAGGTCTTCAAACTCTTTGCAGAGTTGCTTGTTTGTCGAGACAAATATATGTCATCCACGTAGATCTGGACTAACAGCATGTTTTTTCCCTTTTTTCTTCTGAAGAGAGTCTAATCAATCTTTCCTCTTTCATACCCATGTTCAAGAAGAAATGATGATAGAGTCTCATACCACTTTCTTCGTGCTTGATGAAGACCATACAGAGCTTTTTCAAGCTTGTAAACTCTGTGAGGGAAATCTAGATCTTCAAAGCCAGGTGGTTGACACACATAGACTTCTTGAGCAATCTTTCCATATAGGAAGGCATACTTTACATCCATTTGATAAACAGTAAATTTCATGGATGCAGATAATGCAAGAAAGATTCTGATTGCTTCTAGTTTAGCAACAGGAGCAAACACTTCGTCGTAGTCGATTTCTTCTTCTTGAGTGTATCCCTGTGCCACTAGTCTTGCTTTATTTCTGATGATGATCCCTCTATCATAAGTCTTGTTCCTGTATAGCCATCTGGTACCGGTAGAGTATTGTCCTTCGGAAGATCTACCAGTTGCCATACTTCTTGCTTCTTGAATTGGAGCAATTCTTCCAACATTGCTTTAATCCAACTATTGTCTTGAAGTGCTTCTTTGATGTTTTTGGGTACTGTTTGACATAGAAAGCATGAGAACAAACAGATGTTTGCAATACTGGACTTGCTTCTTGTCACCCTCTCATTAAGATCACCAATAATGGTTTCAACTGGATGATTCTTGTGTATTCTTATGGTTAGAATGGTGTCACCAACGATAGTTACATCAAGATTGGAGACATTCAGTTCATTATGGTCAGAGGCACATTCATCTTGTATTGTTGTTGAATTATGAAGATTGTCAACTTCTGTTTCAGTAAGTGTTACATCTTTAGTAGCATTGAGATTCCTTGCATCATTTGATTTACCTTGTGTTTCAACAGGATGAGAAGCTTGTTTTTGATTTCTGATCTCATTTGACAAGTCATCTGAGTGAGATGGTACGAGGCTAGGACCTTCTTAAGGAGAAAAACTAAGGTTTTGTGACAGTTGTCTAATGGGATCAGCTTGAAGAGGAACATCTTCATTCATATGTTCATCAAATGTAGGTGGAATCAATGGATAATTATCTTTTCTTTCTATAGCTGATGAAGTATCACTTGAATGTATATTTCCTGCATCACACAAGTGAAATTGGTCAAATGATTTTGTAAACGTGTTAATATCAAACAACCAGTCACGACCATTTGTAGATTTGGGAAACGAATGTTCCTTGATAACCTACAAATAATCCTTGATCAGACTTGGATGAAAATTTTCCCAAATGGTCTCGGGTGTTTAATATTGAGACTGGACAACCAAATGATTTGAGGAATCCAATAAATGGTTTCCTATGAAAGATCAGTTCATAAGGTGTCATGTTACTTTCTTTAACAATCAGAGTTTGATTTTGCGCAAAGTATGATGTGTTAACTGCTTCTGCCCAGAAGGTGATTGGCATTTTAGCATTGGCTAGCATCGTTCTTGCTACTTCAATTAGTGTGCTATTTCACCTTTCAGCTACCCCATTTTGTGGAGGAGTTCTAACTGCACTGAATTGATAAGCAATGCCTTTGGTTGCACAAATGAACTCATATTTTCATTTTTGAATTTAGTACCATTATCACTTCTTATTATTTTGACCTTAAGATCAAGTTGATTTTCAATTTTCATGATAAATTCTTGAATGATTTGGGATGCTTCGTTTTTATGAAGTAGGAAGAACACCTATGTGAATCGAGAAAAGTCATCAATGATCACTAAACAATATTGTTTCTTTCCCATACTCATTACATGATTTGGTCCAAATAGATCCATGTGAAGTAGCTTCAATGGAGTATTGTTAGTGTTTACCAGCTTGGTTTTGTGAGATGATTTGTGTTGCTTTCCTTTGAGGCACGCTGAACATTGATCAATAAAATTGAATTCTTTTTTAGGAAGACCAATAACATGGTTTCCTTTGACTAACTTGGTCATATTTTTAAAGTTAGTGTGCCCCAAACGTCTGTGCCAAAGCTATGACTCATCAAATGATGCTCTATACAAAAGACACATTTCTTCCCTAGGTGATGCAGAACACACGTTTAAGACATATGTATTATTCTTCCTTGGTGTCTTTAAGACAACCCATTCTTCAGGGATCTGAAATCCAGGTTTTAGAATGTAGCAGCGAGTGTCTGTAAAGTGAGTGGAATATGTTTTGTCGCAGATCTGAGACACGCATAGCATATTGAAATTCGGTTGTTCACAGTAATTCACTCTATCAAGTTCAGCATCCCGTTTGTCATAGATCCTTCTCCTGTAATTCTACCACCTTCTGAATCTCCACCGAATGCCACAGTAGTTCCTTGTATGTGCTTGAAGTCATGAAGGAGGGAACAATCTCCAGTCATGTGTTAGGAGCATCCACTGTCTACGTACCATAGGCTATTAGACCTGTTTGGATGAACGTGCAAGCAAAAAGAACTAATTAGAATGAGGAACCCAAGAGATGATGGTCTTGGGTTTCGTGTTCCTATTCATGATAGTGACGTCCTGGTATTTCCCTATAAATTGTGATTTGGATGGAGGTGTTCTGGGATATTTTTGGTACTGAATTGATTGAGTCATCTCATCAACATCTACTGAGGATTCAGATGAATAATGAATCGTTGGTCTCTATTTCTTTGTAAAAATTTAGCCTGTTTTTCATTATCAAAAGAAGGTTTTTGCTTAGGAAGGTCAAGGTTGTGTTTCATTGTGAGATGATTTCTTTGACCCTTCCTTAATTCCTTCAAATTATTTCTTTCATTTGTTGATCTAGGTGTCCTAGATTGAGTATTATGAAAATGAGGTCTGACAGAGTGCCTCACAGTAGATGTTTTTGAGATGGGCTTGTGTTAGGGAATTCTCAACCCCTTCTGATTGAAGTAACAATCAGATGTATTGTGATTGCTCATGTCACAGATTGAACAATACTTGTTGAAATAGTAGTTTTTGGTGGAGTGATTGTTCATATCATAGATAGAACAATATTGATTGAAGAAGCATTTATCTATCTTGTGATTGAACATTTCACAAATATCACAATACATTTATTTGTTTCTTGAATGATATTATTCCTTATGGGACTCAACTAATATTTTCTTTTGATGAGTCACTTTCTTTTCTTTAAGTGATGAATCGGAATAAGCCTTTTTAGTAGTTTGCTTCACGACACTACTTTTGTTCAATGCCTGGGTTGTTTATGTTTCTTCAACCTATTTCTCACTTCTTTCACAAACTGGTCAACATGTTCCTTGTTACTGATATCAAACCCAACTCCATGCCTTAATCTTGAAGACCGAGGGTCTGATGATGTTTTATGTGTTGAACTCAGTGTTACAGTTTGTTTCTTTTGCAGTGAAACCTTTTCTGATTTGCTTGAATTTTGTGGAGATATAATCTCATTATCAAAACTACTCTCAGTAGTGGGTTTAATTGTCTTGACATATTTCTTTTTGCCTCGTAAAACAGAAGGTATGAATTTTATAAAAGGTACAATTGCTTTTAACAGGGCTTGATGGTTTCATGACACTCATCGTCTTGTCTGAACACTCTTTGATTTTGATTGGGTGACCTAACTTGATTTTATCCTCATTGGTTTCAATATAAACATCAGGTTTGTTTTGAGGATTTGACACATGTTTCACTACACATTTAGGTTCCATAGTTTTAGGTTCAATTGCTTCAGAGAGTGAGACAGATTCAAGCATGACGGTGTAGTTGTCATTGTATGGTGGTGGACATGAATTATACCCAATCCCTGTCATGTCCTTTGGATCCTTTTAGAAATCCAGCATCTCTTGCAGCTTGACTGAAGATATTTGAAACTTTTTAAGTTTCACTTCAGTCATAGATTGTTGAGCTTTAGATTGAGCTAACTTTTTAGTAATAGCTCATTCTCAGCTGCAAGAGTATACTTCTCACCATGCAGTTTTTCTGTATTAGAGATAAGAGATTTAATTTTGATTTCAAAGTTTTTTATTTCTCTCTTCATTATCTCTGATTTCACCTTTTCTTCTTTGATTTTATCAGCTAGTTTGTGATTATACTCCCTATACCATTGCAATTCATTAATTCATTTTTAACTACAAAGATTAGAGTTTACTTCAATAGGCATTGGAGATGGTCCATCATTTATGTGAGCCATAAGAGCATGATTTTGAAATTGAGGCTTGAATTCCTTTGCATACACACTCTAGTCAAATACTCCATCTTGCTTTATCACTAGAGCACTAGCTGAAGACTTACTGCTTCCATGAGCTTGATTTGTCAGTTGGGGTGGATTCTGATATGATTGGTGTTGATGATACTGCTGATGTTGGTTGTTGGAGTGGAAGCTTGAGTTAGGCTGTGAGGATGATTGGCCTGGAGAGTTCCTTTGATAGTTGTTTCTCTTGGGGCATTGCACTCTCTTGAGAAATGGCCAGCCATGCCACAGTTAAAGCATTTCACATTGGATTTATCATATCCAAGTTTTGTATCCTCATTCAAGCTCAACTTTCTTCCTTTTCTAACAAATTTCTTAGCTCTCATTGCGATCATGGCCATTTGCCATTGTAGATCCATTTCTTCCATATTATCAGTATCCATTTCCTCCAGATCTTTTTGAATGAGATAAGCAGAAGTGAGTCTTCCTCCCATGTAGGCTTCAAAACTTGCAACAAAAGCATTGTAAGTTGCCTTTTGTTCTTCTGATCTTGAGTCTTCAGGATTGGTTTGAGGAATAGTATTGACTATGGAAGTTTGAGGAGTAGCAGTGACTCTAGGAGTTTGAGATGAGGTTGAAGGATGATTGATTGGTGGAGTTGCAATGAACCCAATATTGTTCATTTGATCTCTAGATGAGATAAAATCATCCTCCTCCGTGATGAATGCATTTTCCATAGAATGAGATTCTCATGGAAATTTGTAAGCCTCAATCACTCTAGGTCCACCAAGATTTCTTCTTCTTTCATCAAGTTCTAAAGCTTCAATTTTGGCTATCATGATGTCTAGAGTAGTACTCTCAAGATCAAGAGTATTTTTCAGCATGGTTACATTCTGTTCTAGCTTTCAAGGAGACTGTGAAGCATCTTTTTGTTTAATTCTTTAATCTTGTAAATGACTCCCATGATTTCCAAGTCATTTACTAACTATACAAATCTGTGCAGTTGTTTAGATATTGATTCTCCCTTGGTGTGGTGGAATGTTTCATACTGATTAACAAACTTGTCTTTGCTGATTTCAGCCACTTCACTACTTCCTTCACACATGATTTTGAGTGCATCCCACATAGCTTTTGCAGTTCCATACTTCTCCAATCTTTTCAGCACATCCATCTTGAGTGCTTGAGTCAGAATTGAGTAGGCTTTGAGTCTATCTTTATTTTCTTGTAGTCTTCTTCATCTAAGGTCAGATCTTCAATGGGTGTTATAGCAGTTCTGTATATTGCAGCTTGATCTGCAATGTTAAGGGATGTTGGGCCCCTTGCCTATTATATCCAAAATCAGGATCTACACCTGTGATGTATTCCTGAACCTGATTTTCCACTATTTAAACTCAGATTTAATGTTTAAGCATTGGAGTTTAGGTGTGACCAAGTTCTTAGTAGCTGTTGAATCACATTTTTACTATGTGTTTAACTGGTATAATACAGATTTAGATGATTTTAGGATTGACTAGTCCAACTTAGTCAACAGTTCAACGGAATCAGAAACAGATCTGTGATGATATTGATTTCTTGTTTTTTTGAGTATTTTGATGAGTATGTTTGACAAGAGTAATTTTCTTTGTGTACTAAGTAGAGATATGATATACTTACTATCAACCCATTACTAGATCAATCGAATTCTGACAGGATCAGTGATCACAAGTTTGATGTATCAGAATATAAAGCAGCGGAATACAAACACGAATTAGACAAATTGTAGCAAGCAATCGATATTGTAAGCGTTAAGATCGCATACGGTTATAGGGAGAGAATATGAATTTCTGATTTCTAGGAATGTTTATAGATGTAGAATATTTCTAATCGAATCATCAATCATTCCATTCAATGCTCATATCGCTCATGATTACAATGGGTTGTCACTCCTTATATAGAGTGCAACAGTCACTGCTGTTATCACGGAAAGTGACAACTGGCAGATCCAATACAGAAATAACTAAATCTTAACAAACTACTGAAATGTTCACACTACTACTGAGAACATATCAGCAAGTTAAGTACAAAATATAAAACTACTGAAACTACAACGACTGAAGAACAAGCTCTTCAGTCGTTTTACAAAACTACTGAAACAAAGAAAATAAAACTACTGATATCACAACTACTGAAGAAGTACTCTTCAGCAGTTGTGACAAACTACTGAGGCTTCAGTACTTGATCTTCAGACTTTGACCTTCAGGCGTTTCATCAGCTGATGACTTCAGTAGATATCATCAGCTGATGTCTTCAGTCTTTGTCTTCAGACTTTGTACATCAGTTGTTGATCTTCAGTACTTGTGAACTCTTCAGCTGTTGTACTTCAGTACTTTGGTCTTTCAGCTTCAGCACTTGTGTTCTTCAGCTGTTGTACTTCAGCACTTTGGTTCTTCAGCTTTAAGGTCTTCAGCACTTGATCTTCAGCTGTTGAAGTCTTCAGCACTTGTCAAACTACTGATGAGGCTTTCAGCAGTTGTTGTGATACCGTGTGGGACTTAGAGGTTTTCTGATCTTGGCTCATTGGTTCTTTTGGTCCAACAAACTCCCCCTGAACCAATGCAGCCAAAACCTCTAACTTATTTATACTCCCACTTATTGATGGCAAAAATGTTGGTCTTTTTCCTTCTTGATCAGTAGAGAAGATGACCCATGTACGCTCCGGCCTGGGAAGAACCTCAAATATTTGTTTGGCAGAGTATGAATGGGAACTCTGTTTTGGGGACTGGACACAGAGTTGTTATCCCATTCATGAGATTCACTTCCCCATAATGAGTCTGTACACTCACGAACATAGCCTCAAGGAGAACAATTTGTTCCTCTTGAGAGAGTTCTTCAGCTCCTCCTTCGAAGAAGAACTCTGGACCATAGTACTCTGATAAGTACTTCATGGTCCTGCCATTTTTCACTCCACCGTAGTTACCTCCCTGTATACAAATTCATCAGGATGGTTGCCTTCAAGGAGTAACTGGAGCTCATTCTTTTGGATGTCTTCAAGCTTTTTGTATAACAACCCCTTCTTAATCATCTTGTTTTCTAGTAAGGCTTGAGGTGTCTTCTTTGCTTGGTGAGCTTTCTTGAATTCATCAATGATTTCCCAAGGTGAGACTACAACGGCCAACATGATGGTAGATTCTATTTTTTTCGTACTTGGCCGTTGTATCTGTGTGGGATAGTTCTTTTATGGATTCTAGAACTCACCCTGGGGTCTGGCCATACTCTCACTCTCTCCTTCTGATACTGAAAGGTGTGTCTGAGAGTGTACAGCCTTTGAGCATGCCCTTTCATGGCTTGAATAGATGATGACTGAGGAAATTCCTTGTCAACCATCTTCAACAGTTGCTCATCGTGCTGTTTCTGCTGTTCTTCTTCTTCTATCTTGACTCTGACCATTTCCCTTTGAGAGTCAGGTGTGATCATGGATTGACTCTGGGGTTTTGGTACTTTAGAACAGCAGAGAGTGGCAGACTATCATCTTCATCCTCTTCTTCTGCTTCTTCTTCCATCCCATCACCCTTCTCCTTCTACGGGTACATCACTGGATGATGGTTGGGTTGGTGAAGGATTGTTTTGAAGAGAGAGGATGTTTGGATTTTGCTTAGAGGTTGGTTGGGAGATTTGAGGGATAGGATCTGTTTGAGTGGTGGAAGGGAAGGTTGATCTAGCATCCTTGTAGTTAATTTTGCTTTGAAGTTTAGCCATCTCTAACCTTTTCCAGCCCCAGCCTCATCAAGGCTTCCACAATGATCCCTTTGTTGAATTGCTCAGACAGACAGATTCTGGTGGCTATAGCCAGAATGCTGTCCCTGGACCATGCGCGGATCTCCATTAATGATCTTCCAAGTATTTTGCAATAAAGCGGATCATTATTTCCAACCTCTCTTTCTCAAGAGCATCGTACCCTGCCCATCGGTTTGTATCTCTTGTACCTCTAACCTTCTGATCTCACTGTCCAGTGTGGCTGTGTCAACCCCTGCCTGAAATAGTTTTCAATTATTTTATCCATGGAGCGGCTGTGTGTGGTGTCAGCTTCTTTGACCAGCTCCTCCAAGGATTTTTCTTCAGCAGTATGATCATCAGCACTTCTCTTTCGCTTGTACGTGAGCAGAGGTTGCTTTCTTTCTTGTTCCTCCTCTTTTCCTCAGATCTCTTCCTCTTCCTATCTTTCACTGCAGTACCCTCCCCCTTTTTGGTTGCATTGGAGGAAGGGTTTGGTACCGCAGAAAGAGTCTTGTGGACAGCAGCAATCTCACCAGGGCTGTAATGTTGAGGAAAGCCTCTCATCAAGGGCTTTGATCACTATATCAGTGATTATGGGGTGATGAGAGGGAGGGAGTTTCGGAGGATAGCACCTATTTGCTCAGGAGGGTTCTGTTCCTGAGAAGTAGGGCCTGAAGCAGAGGCGGTGGTTGATTTTTGGGGGGGCTCTGTGTTTGGAAACCTTCAAGGGAAGGTGCCATCTGTGGGTGTATGATGGTGGCAGATGGACTTGCATCCTGAGACATCTTGCCAGCAGCTCTTTGAGTCTGCTAACCTCATCCTCTAGAATGGTGTTTTGAGCAACTACATCGAAGAAGAAGCTCAGGTCATCATCAGTTGATACTGAATCACCTGACCTCCTGCTTAGAGCAGGATTTACATGCTCTGGGTGTAGACCAGTTGGTGCATGTGCCCCTTGTGCTTGGTACTGGGGACTTCCAGCCTCAGGACAATGTCCATCATCAGCTGTTGCCTCTAGGGAGGTCTTAGCAATGTTACCAGCCTCACTCTGGTCATGTGCTGAGTCAGAGGAGGTGGCAGCCTCACTAGATATTCTAAGCTCCTTCTCTACACCAGGAGATAGAATTGGGAAACCCCTGTGCTGTGGGTTCTCAAGTGCACTGTGTTCCTCCCCCTCAATTGTAGAGGTATTCCCAGTTGGAAGTGGTTTCTGGGGAGGGGGTGAGGAGTGCAATTGAGTCAGCACTTGTGCAATTATTAAAGTTGGGCTGTGAGGGGCGGTTGTTTGGGGTACAGGGTAGAAGCAGTGTGCACCTGGGGTGGATGGTGCTCTTCAATGGCAATCTCCTCAAGTGAGGAAGATCCCAGATAAGTAGGTGCCCCTTGGGTTGCTGCAGGCTCCTGTTGAGAGGAAGCCTGAGCGGCTGTGGCTGGAGGAGTCATTGTATCCACTAGGGGGTTTGGACTAGTGGATATATCCTGCGTTTGTGGTGCAGGAGCATCCTCAGGGGACTCAATTCCCTGAGTAGCCATTTTGGGTTTCTTTTTGGTGGGTTTGGTGGGGACATTGGATTTGGAGGTGGTGGCTGTGGGTTCCAGCTGCGTGGGTTTTCGCAGCTTGGCAGCCAGTTTGAGTGTCCGGTCAGAGTTGTGCCGGGAGTATACTTCTGGCAAAACAGCCGTAGCAGGGACTCCCAAGCCAACAAGTCCCTCAGCATTAAGCTGGTCTATTATAATGGCCATTATGAACCGTGGATAGAGTATCCAACGGTTGGCAGTTAGTTTTTGAGCCATATCTTTGAGCTCTGAAAATATTAATTCTGAAAAATTCAGTGGTTGTTGCTCAAGGATAGAATACAATACCTGCTGCCATTTGGTGGACATTTGATCCCAAGACGATGTCTTAGGGGCCAAACATACATTGACCATATGAAAGATCAGGCGCTCAGCGTCATAAAATGTTTCTTCATGATGGTGGTGGCACTGAGATCACCTTGATATCCATGCTGAGCAAATGATAGATCTATGGTGCCCTTCGGATATCCAGCAGGAGAGAGCATCACTCAGTTGAAGAATTTTACGGATTGTTGCAGGAGTAATCACTACTTCTTTGTTGTTGACGACTGACCGGAGGGATTGTGTGTGGCTCTCCTCAGTTGTAACAGTAATGTTCATCCAAAATTGGTTCAAGGATTCGGCATGTAAAACGGGGTTCAGAAGGAATGCCTTGTTGTATTGGGACTGAACCATAAGATCGATAGCAGTATCGAACTTAGTCCAGATCGGCGATTTTGTGAGGTAGGCAACACAGTTGTGTCGCGGTTTAATTTGCATAGACGCCATGGAAGTTTTTTGGAGAGGAACGTTAGGTTTGAAGAAGATAAAGCATGGAGAGCTCAGTTAAGGTATTTATAGGGTACGGGTGAGAAACGACTGAAGGATGTGGTGTTAGTCATCAGTAGTTTTAAACGACCGTTGACATGGTATTATCCTTTCAGACGTTGAAACAGCTGAAGTCGCGGTGTTAGGCATCAGTAGTTTAGAAAACTACTGAAGACCGTGGTTTTGACTTCAGGTGATTGAACAACTGAGGACATGGTGTTTGTCATCAGTAGTTATGAAACTACTGAAGACAGTGGTTTTGTCATCAGCTGTTGTAAACAACTGAAGACTTGGTATTGGTCATCAGTAGTTATAAAACTGCTGAAGACGTGGTTTTGCTTCAGTGTTTAAAATGAAACAGCAGTGGTACAAACGACTGAGGAAAGTTCTCTCAGCTGTTTTCGTCAATTCTTAGCTTTTCAGCTGTTTCAAACTATCCTCAACACATTCATCAGTCTTATGGCTGATTTCAGTTGTTTCATAGGACATCAGTACTTATCTGTTTTTACTGATTTCAGTAGTTATGACTACATCAGTAGTTGTAACTACTTCAGTAGTTTAGAGCAGATGAAGTACTTCAGTACTTGTGAGAACTTTTAGCCTTCAGTAGTTATAAAAAGTACTGAGGTTAAAAGAGCTCATCAGTACTTATATGTGACAGGCACTCATGATCATCAATATGAATTACTGAGATCATCAGTAGTTGTCACCTATTCTAGCTGCAGCATACCAAGCCTTAACACCAGGTTTTGGAAAGTTGAACTATCCAAAGGCTTAGTAAAAATGTCTGCAAGCTCATCAGCACTGGGCACAAACTTAGGATCAATCAGACCTTTTTCAAAACAGTCTCTTATAAAATGTGTCTGATCTCTATATGTTTGGTCCTAGAGTGCTGGACTGGATTTTTGACAATGCAAAGAGCTGAAGCACTATCCATTAACAATGGAGTCTTAGTCTCTGTAATGCCATAATCCAAAAGTTGGTTTTGAAGCCAGAGTACCTGAGATGTACAGCTTGCAGCAGCAATGTACTCTGCTTCCGCAGTGGATGTAGCAACTGAGGTCTGTTTCTTGCTCTGCCAAGAAATTAAGCAGTTGCCTAGGAATTGACATCCACCAGAAGTTGATTTCCTGGTCAACTTACACCCTGCATAGTCACTGTCAGAAAAAGCAACTAATTTACCAGAATGTCTGGTAGAATACCATAAACTAGAGATGGAGTGCCTTGCAGATATCTAAAGATCCTCTTGACTGCAATCAGATGAGACTCTTTAGGTGCAGCCTGAAATCTAGCACAAACACATGTAGCAAACATAATATCTGGTCTAGAAGCTGTTAAATACATCAAGGACCCAATCATACATCTGTAAAGTGTTTCATCAACCACTTTACCTTTCTGATCTGAGTCCAGTTGTGTGGTGCTGCTCATGGGAGTAGAACAGGGCTTACAGTTTTGTAAATCAAACTTTTGCAAAAGATCTTTTGTATATTTGGATTGATGAATAAAAATTCCATCAGCCTTTTGTTTGATTTGCAACCCCAGAAAGAACTGTAATTCTCCCATGGCACTCATTTCAAACTTCTGTTGCATCAACTTTGTAAAGGCATCACACAACTTTGGATCAGAGGATGCAAAAATAATATCATCTACATAAATTTGAACAAGTAGATTATGCTGCCCAGCTTTCTTAATAAATAAAGTCTTGTCTATGGAGCCTCTAGTGAAATTGTTTTCCAGAAGAAAGTTTGATAATGTCTCATACCAGGCTCTGGGAGCTTGTTTTAACCCATAAAGAGCTTTATCAAGCTTATACACCCAATTAGGATGTTTGTTGTCCTCAAAGCCTGGAGGTTGACATACATAACCTCTTCTTTAACTTTTCCATACAAAAATGCACTTTTGACATCCATTTGAAAGACTTTAAGTTTTTGATAAGCAGCATAAGCTAAAAACAATCGAATTGCTTCCAGTCTGGCTACAGGGGCAAAGGTTTCATCATAATCAATACCTTCTTCTTGTGCAAACCCCTGAACAACCAGTCTGGCCTTGTTCTTAACAATAAGCCCATTTTCATCAGTTTTGTTCCTAAACACCCATTTAGTGCCTATTGCACACTTACCTGGAGGTAGAGGAACCAGTTCCCACACTTGCTGTTTCTTGAACTGAAGAAGCTCAAGCTGCATGGCATCAACCCATCCATTGTCCTTTAAAGCAATGTGATAATTCTTTGGCTCTTGCTGACTGATGAAGAGAGCATAGAAGCAGAAATTTGACAATTGACTTCTTGTTGATACTCCAGCAGTGATATCACCAATGATTTGAGACATGGGGTGATTCTTCAGATCTTGATACACAATGAGATCTGTGCAAGTGTTTGTAGCCGGTTCAGCAGCAACAGATGGTGATGGTGAATCATTTCCTTGAAACCAATCAGTGGATGGTAATTCAAAGGAAGTTGAATTCGAAGAAATCTCATCAGCATTTTTGTGGATGGTGGTACTGGCGCTACTGGCGACAGGAACATCAGGTCTAGTTGAATCAGGCAGCTGATCACTAAACCTGAAGAGGTGAGTACTGCAATCATCATCATCATCAGCAGTACCACCAGGTGGTGAACTGTTGACAGGAGCAACAGCAGGAGTTTGATAAGGAACATATTGCAGTATGTCCAGATCAAATAACTCCACAGGACTTTGTGGAATCTTGTCCTTTGGAGATTCATTAAACTTAACATGTAGAGTTTCTTCAACCATCTTTGTTCTGCAGTTGAAGACTCTATGCTTTGCAAGTAGATGAATAACCAACAAAGTATCCTGCATCCACCTTAGGATCAAATTTGTGGAGTTGATCCTTTGTGTTGAGAATAAAACAGGGACACCCAAATGCTTTGAAAAATGAAATCAGTGGAGCCAAATGATGGAGAACTTCATATGGAGTCTTCATCAACCTCTGATTTACTAAAACTCTATTTTGCACATAACAAGCTGTGTTGACAGCTTCGGCCCAAAAGGTCAATGGCAAACCTGAGTCAGCCAGCATGGACCTTGCAGCTTCAATGAGGGTCCTGTTCTTTCTCTCCACTACTCCATTTTGTTCCGGAGTCCTTGGAATGCTGAACTGCCTTTTGATTCCCTTTGAGAGATAGAAGTCATCAAGTGTATGATTTCTGAACTCAGTTCCATTATCACTCCTAATACACTTGACTGGAAGGGAATACTGCTTCTCAATGTACAGCACAAAGTGGATAATCTTCTGAGCAGCCTCATCCTTTGAATGTAGAAAGAAAGTCCATACAAATCTGGAGTAATCATCCACAATTACCAGACAGTATTTCTTCTTTGCCATGCTCATTACTCTCACAGGACCAAATAGATCCATATGCAGTAATTGCAAGCAGGCAGTGGACTTGGACACTTCAATAGGAGGAAATGAGACCTTGTGCTGTTTTCCTTTTAAACAAGCAGTGCAAGTTTCATCACAGTGGAACTCCTTTATTGGTAAGCCTCTGACTAAACTATTGTGGCTAAGCTGATTCATGTTTTTGAGATTAACATGACCAAGCCTCCTGTGCCATAGTTTAGATTCTTGAAAAGAGGCTTTGGAAAATAGGCAAGGATTACCTTTGAGATCTATCTTCTTAGAGAGATCTAAGGCATACACTCTTCCTGTCCTGTTGGCTTTCAGGAGAGTGTGATCATCCAACACCTTGTCAATCAAGGGCAAAACTTTGGATGACAGAATCCTACAGTTTTGACTTGTGAAAAGGGCAACATGGCCTTTATCACACATTTGACTGACACTCAAGAGGTTGTACTTGAGATTTTCCACATGATTAACATCATCAAATTTGATTTCTCCATTGGAGACAAAGCCCTTACCGATGATGTAACCCCTAGCATCATTGCCAAAAGAGACAAATCCCTTCTTTCCTTGAGAGTAGTCATGAAGAAGAGAGATGTTCCCAGTCATGTGCATGGATCCCCCACTGTCTACATACCAGATGCTATTTTGGCATGTTGAAGAACCCTGCAATAATAAACAATCAGTTAGTTTTAGAGACCCAAACCTTTTTGGTTTTGGGCCTGGTCTCATCAATAGATGGTAAACTAGCATGTTTATTTGTAACAACAGCCTGAGAGGAAGAAGATGGTGCAGAAGAGGAGTCCTTTGGCTTAGACCTCCTTTTCTGTGGTTTCAACATAGGAGAATCTAGTTGGTTAACTCTACCCAACAGATGTTGTACCATCATCACCAGCTGTGTCTGATTTTGTGATAAAGCTTTCAGCTCATCAGACACATTGCTAGTGGAGTTAGATAAGGTCCTATGTTGCACCTTCTTCTTTTGAGCACCCTCAGCTGTCACCTGTTTAACTCCTTCCTTTTTGGATTGCTTTAAGGACTTAAGGGTTACAGGATTTGATGTTGCTGATACAAATGTGGTCTCAAACTCAGTTTTCATTTTTACCATTTTCTCATTAATTTCTTCCTTTTGTTTGAGTTTGGAACCTCTTTTGTACCAACAATCATCTGTAAGATGATTGAACAAACCACATACTTCACATGGTTTCTTCTTCATCTTAGGTTGATCATCAACTAAAGATGGTGAAGCAACAGAAGACTTGTTCTTCAATGCTTTGGAAGCATTGGTTGCTTTCTTGACAGCATCTTTAGTAGTCTTCAAACTCTTTCTACTGCCAGTTTTCTTCTCTTCAGTACTGACAGCAGTTGAAGTTTGAACTTCAGGAGTTGAATCCTGCTCTCTCCTTTCAGGACCTTCAGGATTGACTCCTGAGTTGATCAACTTATTGATCATGTGAATGTCAGCATTTGGACCATCAACATCAGCTGATAGGTTCAAAGAGGACTTGATACTGACTGCTACTTCTGATTGTGCTGTATCAGAAGGTAGATCACATGACTTGATGGATTGGTTATCACTCTCACCATCAGATTCTACCTCTGCTCTTGGGGTAAAATCTGTAGGTGGAGCAGTGTGATTGTAACCAATTCCAAACTTCACATTTGAAGCAGATTGCTTACTAAGAAGCATTTCAAAACCTTTGCATGATTGTACCCATCTATCACACTCGACCTGGGTAACTGCAAGGGTTTCTTTGAGATCTTTGTACTTCTCTAAAAGTACATCTTCTCTAGCCTTATCATCAATTATTTTGCAATTCAGTTTATAAACCTCATCATTTTTATCTTTGAGCACAAACTCAAACTCAGCTTTGTTTTTGGAAATTACTTGTTCTAGCTCAATGTTCTTATTAATTAAAGCTACATTTGCTTCTCTAATGGAAGCAAATGCTGCTATGCATTGTTCAGAACATAATTTGGCTTTTGCCTCAGAGGATACCTGTGATACCTGGGTGTAGAGGCATTGGAAGATGAAGTATCAGCAGACTCCAAAGCCATAAGAGCTAGATTCCCAAAGGGACTGTCACCACCATGTTGACCAGCACCTGAGAACAGTTGATCATGACCAGACAAGTCATCTGGTAAACTGCTCCAGTCAACAACTCCTGGGGTGAAGAAGCTGTGTTGTTGAGATGAAGGTTGTTGATGAGATAGGGAAGGCTGAGGTTCTGGTAATGCATGAGGTTGTGGTGTCATAGGAACTTGAACTTGACTTGACTGTGGCATGTAATAACAAGGGTACTGATAAGGCATTTGACCCTGAGGAACAAATATGCCGGAGATTGTTGTTGAGGATGATGACTAGATGTGACAGGATGTTGCCCTCTGTTTTGTTGACTGTTGCCAGGAAAAGTCACAAAGGGTGCAGTAGAGTTTGATCCAGTTGATCTACACTCTCTTGCAAAGTGTCCAAGCCGTTGGCATTTGTGACACCTCAACTTGCTCTTGTCAAAACCAACTTTGGTTTTGCCAGAGAGTCCTGGGAATTTTCTTCCAGTTCTTTTGTAGAACTTCTGAGATCTGATATTTATCAAGGCCATTTGGCTCAAAATATCCATCTCTCTAAGTCTCATCACATCAGCATCCCCTTGAGATCATCCATAATGAAACATAATTGTCATTATTACCTCCAGTAACTGACCATCAACACTTACAAATGCAGAATTAGAAGTGCTCGAAGAGAAATTAATATGCTCATCATACTGGCATTCAGATGCAGCATATTCTGACTCATGACCCACCAAGGCAGTGTTGCCTTGTATAAAGTCTTCAGTGAGCTTTCCAGATGAAGACAGCTTTCTCTTCTGTTCTATCTCTCTCTCAAAAGTGAGCAATTTCCCATGGAGTTGGGTGAGAGATAGTTTGTCCAAACTTGCACTGGAGCGTAGGACAATAGTATATGTGTCCCATCTCTCAGGCAGTGATCTGAGAAATCTGTTATTCATCTGAATATTGGTGTATTCAAGTTTGACCATTTTTAGTTCAGAGATCAAACAAGAAAACCGCTCATATTGTTGAGTCAGTGTCTCACCCTTTCTATGAGAGAATGTCTCATATTGTTGGGCAAGAATTTCTCTATTATTTGCCAAGACCTCATCTGTTCCTCCAAATGTTCTTTCAAAGCAATCCAGAGGTCATGGGCAGTTTCATGATGCATTAGCCCAGAATAGATTTCATTGGGCAAAGCCATGGCCAGAATTCATGGGCTTTTGCATCAATCTCAAGCAACTTTTTATCCTCATCTGAGTATTGCTCCCTCCTCTTCGGAACCATTTGATTGGTTTCCGGTTATTCACCATAGGCTTGTGTGGACCATGTACCACTGATGTCCAACACCCTGCGCTGTTAACAGACAGGTGATGGAGCATACGTCTTTGCCATATGTTATACTCATTCCTAACCAGCATAGGAGGCTTGGTTGAGGAACCAGTATTGTGAGGATCATTGGAGGGAGTGGTCATTTTCAGTTCAAAAAAGTTTAGTTCAAGTTTAAAAAAGTTTTAGACAAACCACAACAAACTCAATGAGAACCAAGAAAAGATCTCAGGATGAATGAGCAGAAATACAGAAAAATTCAATCTCTATAACCGTTTCTTGCAAAAACAAAAGCTAATTCAATCAAACTTGGATCTTGAATAGCAGTTTCAATGATCAATTATTAGATCGATCAATGATTAACCTGCTCTGATACCATTTGACAGGATCAGTGATCACAAGTTTGATGTATCAGAATATAAAGCAGCGGAATACACACACGAATTAGACAAATTGTAGCAAGCAATCGATACTTGTAAGCGTTAAGATCGCATACGGTTAGGGAGAGAATATGAATTTCTGATTTCTAGGAATGTTTATAGATGTAGAATATTTCTAATCGAATCAATCAATCATTCCATTCAATTGCTCATTCACTCATGATTACAATGGTTGTCACTCCTTATATAGAGTGCAACAGTCACTGCTGTTATCACGGAAAGTGACAACTGGCAGATCCAATACAGAAATAACTAAATCTTAACAAACTACTGAAATGTTCACAACTACTGAGAACATATCAGCAAGTTAAGTACAAAATAAAAACTACTGAAACTACAACGACTGAAGAACAAGCTCTTCAGTCGTTTTACAAAACTACTGAAACAAGAAAATAAAACTACTGATATCACAACTACTGAAGAAGTACTCTTCAGCAGTTGTGACAAACTACTGAGGCTTCAGTACTTGATCTTCAGACTTTGACCTTCAGGCGTTTCATCAGCTGATGACTTCAGTAGATATCATCAGCTGATGTCTTCAGTCTTTGTCTTCAGACTTTGTACATCAGTTGTTGATCTTCAGCACTTGTGAACTCTTCAGCTGTTGTACTTCAGTACTTTGGTCTTTCAGCTTCAGCACTTGTGTTCTTCAGCTGTTGTACTTCAGCACTTTGGTTCTTCAGCTGTTAAGGTCTTCAGCACTTGATCTTCAGCTGTTGAAGTCTTCAGCACTTGTCAAACTACTGATGAGGCTTTCAGCAGTTTTTGTGATACCGTGTGGGACTTAGAGGTTTTCTGATCTTGGCTCATTGGTTCTTTTGGTCCAACAACTTCTATTAAGTTCTTTTCGCATATCTGCAAAAGAAATCGATAGCCAAGCTCTGATACCAATTGACATGGGGTTGAGAAGAGAGATATTCTTACTGTGATCGAATATGGTAACCAATAATGATTGAGTGGCGGAAAACCAACCATCAAAGCCATTTATGCAAGAAAAATACTCAAAAATGCTTGTGTATGATATATGAAAGTTTTAAATTACAGAGCATACTTAACAAAAAGATTCTCATCTCTTATCAGCCGGCACCTCATGTGTGTGGTATCTATCTATTTTATAGGCAGACAGACTGCCTTTACAAGGACTAAACTACCCCTGACCTATTACATTAGAACTAGTCTAAGTCTTCATTGCATCTTTGCTTGTTCATCCGATTGGACAAATGCGGATGAGTTAACTTGATGAGCATTTCTTCACTTGATCAACCGCATTAGTATTTGTCATCGTATTAGTTTTAATGCGGATAAAAAATACTTGTGCGAATTTGTCGGTCATCCGCATTTGTCTATGCGGATGAGCAAAGTCTTGTCTGCATTTACTTTTGTCTTCCTCATTAATCAATGCGGAGAGTAAGTACTTGTCCGCATTCATTCTTGGTCTTCCGCATTTGTCATGCGGAAGACAAATACTGTCCGTATTGTTTTATGCCTTCCGCTTTGACAAATGGGGGAGACAATACTTTATTCTTCTTAGAAGATTCTTCATCCGCATTTCTTCTTGGACTTGAGATTTTCTTTCTGAGAGCAATCATCAAATCACCCATTGAGTTGCATGTATGATCCTTTTAAGGGTCCAACAAGATTTTCGACTTCCAAAAAACTACTTTTGAGCAAAAAGCAAACTACTTTTTTAGAGGTGGGACTGACTTCCGATATCAAAGTTTATCCTCTTTCATTAACTTTGTCTTAAATTCATTTCATATATAAACCCAAGGTTCCCCCTCTTTATCATATTCATCTTACTCCTGACCCAAATTCCCAAAATCCTCTTTACAACTGCCTTTGTTTTTTTATTGACCCCTAAGCTTTCTCAATTGCCTAACCTCGACTGCAGAAAAGACCCAACACTTTTCCATGCAATTACATAGGAAACATAATTAGGTTTGCTCTATAAACTTTGAGGATCATTTGCTTGATTTCTAGAGACCTATTCAGAGTTTGTCAATTTTTGGCTCTATACAACTATTCCATCTCCTTTGCCATTGATCATGTTCCTTATGAGGATCATTTGCTTGATTTCTAGAAGACCTATCAAGAGGTAATTCTAGATGGGGAGAAGGCACTATCTGCCACAGTGTTGTGGATAATCTTCATCACTCCAGCCCGATAAACACCCATCTTCAGCCGGAGATGAGGAAGTGAGTTGTCCTTTCCTAAAGAAGATGTCAACTAATCCTTTGAGTAGATGGGCTATAAAGGAGATTTTTCTGTCAAGATCTTCAGGAAAGTGAAGTTCTCTTCCGAGTGGAAGTACTTACTACATGTGGTCATCCACAACTTGTCTAACAAGCATGGGGGTTGAGATTGTTTCCTAAAGATCTCTCCTTCATAGTGCATGGGATGGTTCTGGGGTCAAGTTCATGCACTCTCAATTTGTTTATACAAACTGCTTGCTAACTTAGACTCATTAGAATATTATATTTTCTGTTGATGTTTTCAACACATTCGTAATTATGAACTGTGCTCACAGTTGAGGGAACAAAAAATGTTCTTAAATTGGGACAAATGAAGCCCGAGATTTTTAAAATCATGAAGAAGACAACTATTGGCTTCTCTGGGGTAGTGACAGCCCTTGTCCCTAAATTGTTAGAGCTCATTTCTCAAGGTCACAACCTAGCAACATAAACTAGTGTTGAACCCACACATTCTACCTCTCAACCACCAAAACAGCAACAAATCACCCTCACCTACAAAATAAAATCCAAACGAAAACCTGCACAAGCTATTCAATCTGTGCAGGCCACCATACTACTACCCACACAAGAGGAAGTGGACACTGGAGCTTCCACATCCCTTGAGGAGCATACCACTCCCATATCTTAAAGAATCAGTGCTAAGGTTCTTCATGCTCAGTGAAATGAGCTCACTAGCCCAACAGCCTCAAGCCTTCACTTCGAGTCTCAAAACTCTAGTGAACAAACTTTAAGAGAAAGTTACCATCCCCAGCCTTTAGATCTAAACTAGCTAATCTCCAACATTGACTTCTATGATGATGAGAACTTGGGATTCAGTTAGTATCACGAGTCTCTTATCACTTCCCCCACTCAAAGAGAGATGAGTGCTCCTGCTTCTCCCTTGTCTAGCCCACATCATCTACCCACTACTAAGGTGGATCTCCATGAACCTGTTCAGGAGGTCCATATGAAAGAGGCTCTTACTTCTTCAAGTGATTACATTATTAAGACCTAAACCATGACAACTCATCCCCCTGATACTCCATCTGAAGTAATCAGTGAGTAGAGGAAAATTAGTATCAAAGAACACCATGCTAGTGGTGAGACTAAGGACTTTGGTCCAATTATCTCATCCCCCAATGAATCTTTTGATGAAGAAGAGGGGAATCTGAGACTCAAGGTGCAAAAACTATCAAAAACATGCACCTATCTAGTCTTTAAGGTTAGTCACTTGGAATCTCAGGTGGCTATCTTACATAATAGGGTCAATGTTCAGCAACATGAGATTTCTTATCTGAAGGAGAAACTAGCTCGGCGACTTTTAAGAAGAGCTCAACCGAGAACACAAAAACATGTGTATATAATTGACCTAACCCTTAGCTCACCTATGCCAGAGGGTGATACTACCAGAAAGGGGGAGAAAGTCACTACAGTCACAGAACCTAGGAGTTCTTCACAGAGCATGGACATTGAGGACTCATGATCTTCACTTGCAACTATCCATACTTAGCAACTTTCTCAAGTTCACATTAATGTGGACTTTATTGACTCTTTCTTTTAGAGTCTTTTTTAGGAAGGCATTCCAAGGGCTGTGTCATCTCCACCTCAAGGAACTTCAAACTACATCATGGGGTGGATGTATGATGCTAAAAAAAGAGCCCTTATTCTTCAAATAGTTCAAAGTCAAGAAGAAGTCTTCAAATTTTAGACGTTGAAATACTATGAAGGTTTTAAGCTTATCTTTAAAGGGAAAACCTTGATTGAAAGCCTAGTGATACAACCTGAGAGCCCTGTCACACCCATAACTGCTTCAGAAGTCAATTCTCTTGATGAAACACTTGCTAGTGAAGGTGCATCTCAACCTCTCTTTGGCCAGAGCAGGGATGCTACTCCAAGCAATGAAGGTTGATGTTCTCTCCACCCTAAGTCATAGAGGTCTGTGAGTAACAAAGGGAAAGGAAAATGAATATTAAGGAGGTTGAGGAGGAGAGAGAGAGAGGAAAACTAAGCTAAGGGGACAAACTTTCGTTGCTGGGTCTACTCGCTTCATGGAAGCTGCAATAAGGGCTACTCCCAGACCAAACACTCAAAATGATGAGTTGAGGGTAGTCAAGATTGCCTACTTACAAACCAGGAACTATATATTCATAATATCATCTCCCTCCCTTAGAGGATTTAAATAAACTGGCTGACATTGAATTGTCAAAGGAGAGGTAAGAAACATAGGATGCAAGACTGCTTTTTCAAATCAAAGAAGAAAGGAGACTGAAAAGGCTCTACAAACATGTTTCTACCTTCTTCCCAGTTCAAGAAAGCCCTGCACAAGAGGTTGTGGCTCCAGAAGAACCTCAGGTAGACAAAGAAACGGACAGGATCAACGTGATCAACTACCTGAGTGCCACATGTCTCTACTAGGCTGATACACTTCTTTCCTTGTCCTTTGAGACCATGAGCTTGAGTATCTCAAGCAAATTGAACTTTGAAGTACTAAAAGAAAGAAAGCAAACAAAGACAAAGACGAGGGAAGAAGCTGCAAAGGAAAGGGCCATCATCTAAAAGAGCATGAAGAAGTCTACTAATTGGCAGAGGATGGTGAGGTTCTTGAAGCTGTATGGATTCTTTAGAAGGAGACTTGGGCCTATGTCTCTATCTACTATGGATGAGCACATTAGGGTGATTAAGGAAACGATCAAAAGAGGGGAACTTGTTGACTTACACTCCCCACCAAGTCAGGTCCCTCAAGAAGTGGACATTAAGGTTGAACCCTTTCAGACAAAACAACTTGGACTTCCTATTAAGACTCAGTAAGCTTCATCTTCTGATTTATAGCAGGGTTCGGTCCCCTTTCAATCTGAACCTGTGAGAGAGAAAAATCCAACTGAGCAAGACAAAATGATGAACAAGGTGTTGTAGACCATTATTCTCAGCTAAAAAGTATAAAGAGGAGAAAAAGTATGACTTCTAGACCAAAGTCAAAGGAGACGAAGAAAGAGGCATCCATCTCCAAACCTCAGGATGAATCAGAAAATCCTGAGGATGCGCAACAAGAGGAGGCTCAGCCAACTCTAATCCATGTAGCTCCACTTGCATCAAGAAGACCCATCTTATCATGGACTTACACTACTAATCTACAGAGATGGCATGTTGTTAGAGATCAAGGTGTTGAATATGTCTACTCATTTCATGACATGTTCAATCTACCTCAATATGATGTCTTTGAGATGACAAGACATTATAAGAGTTTGAGTAATCCTGATCATCTCATGAAGAAATGCATGGTCAACATCTTGATGAGGACTGTCAATATTTGAAGTCTTCAAGTGTTTTGGTAGCAACAGCCTGGTTGGAGTTTGTAAGGATTCAAATAAGGTTGATGTAACCGAAAACATCCAAACACTCTGTCCTGCATTCATGCACAAAGTGCTAATGTAAAATGCTTCGGAAGTTTCACATTCCGCTTTAGAAAACATTCTAAGTGTGAAATCTTTCGAAACCAAGAACAATATCTTCCAAAATTGAAGTCTTCCAAGCTTCAGAGACCAAGTCTTCCCAAGCCAGTTTATGAAGACAGATTTCTTTCAATGACTTTTGAGTACATGCTTTTACCATAAAGCTGGACCACCTTTCCGCTGCAACTCTGTTTGACTCGCCAACTTTCATAAGTCTGTTTATTTCTACTTTATGTACTTTTATCCTTTTTGTAATATATTAGGATGTGAGCTATGGAATGTCATAGTCACTAGTCAAAAGGCAATCTGCCTTTTGACTTTACATTGATTTTGTTGTCCAGATCATGTATCCAGCTAGCTTTCAAAGTATGGCCGGTTGTAGGATGTAGTATAAAGTATCTTTGGTCTGTTGTATCTTTTTGAATTCTTTGTAACACTTCTAAGGAACTAGAGAGCAATATACATCATTTCATGAAAACCAAAACACTTGTGTTTTCTTTCTCTTGATTACTTGTATTTCTTAAGATCATTGTAACTAGTTCCTAGTTCCCAATTTGATCTGTTGAGTGTTCCTTATCAACACTCCTCATTGTTTGTTGTGTTGTAAGTGACCAACCCACTCAAACGGTCCTGCATTATATTCATTAGTATTATTATTACCATAATTAATATTATTATCAACATTTTTATTATTTCATGTACCATTTTGTATGATTTAGTCAAATCTAGCCTTATCAAAGAATAACTTGGTGTTTCGGGAAAAACACAATTAGCACCCTCATAATTTTAGAACTTAGTTGAAACAATTAAAATGTGTGTATACACACATAATTAACAGTCAAGACATGGATACGTGTTGATACATCATGTTCCTAGTTTATGTTCTTAGTGTAAAGGTCTTTCATTTCTTACACATGTGTAATGTAATTATTCAATGAAATATGATATGCATTTGATGTTTTCTTATCTTTGCTTATTTCATATGTATGAACTTCATATATACATTTTAGGTTGTTGTACATAGTTTTTAGTCAATGATGATTGAGAAATGTGTTCAACTTAGTCGGGTGATTACTCATGTTGATGGACCATACTTATGGACCATACACATGAATAAGTCATACTAATGAATCAGTCGCACGACTGAACCAGGAGACTAGATCAGTCGTATGAATGATACATAAGATTGACTCACTTGCACACTAAATCTTCAGTCATGTGTGTGACTAAATCGCATGACTCAGTCACACGACTAAACCATGCTAATGGTTCAGTCATACGAATGGAAGCCGCAAACCTATAAATACCACTTAATTCGTGGAAAAACAAAAACACTTTGAGAGATACTTTGAATATACATAAACCCTAGCTATCAAGAGCGTCCAGAATACCCAATCCAACTTCATAGTTCGTTCTTGATCGATTTCTACTCATTCTTAATGTTTGTTTCATAGTTTGATGGATTAGGATATCGTTCTCACTGATTGGATCGCCAATCAAATAGGATTATGCATTATTTGACCTGGTTTCACGTAGAATCTGTTAGTACTCCGTACGTACTTGGTCCTAAAAAGTGGTATGAGAGCATTGGCTCTTGATTTTGCGTGGATTCGATTAGTTTTGGTGTTAAAACCTACGTTTTTAAATCAAAAGAGTCACCACTTTGCGTCAAAAAGTTATTTTCTACATCTGCATGCATTAAAGATTCGGTTTTTAGTCATACGGAAAATTCGGGATCCTGGAAAACTCATATTTTGTGTCAAAGTGTAAAAAATATTCGATTTTACAAAAACAACAACCGTCAGTCGCACGATTAGCCCATTCATATGATTGAACTCATTCGTATACTCCATTCGCATGACTGAACTTAGTCATATCTCTCATTCGCAAGACTAAACAACTCCAGTCGGTTGAGTCCAATCGCCTTATTCATACGCACGACTGAATCCAATTGCACGATTGAATTCATTTGCATCCTTCATCCGCATGTGTAACCCATTAACATAGCCATCGCACGAGTGAAACTGTCATTATCTAAGTTTACCAAATTTAAAGCAATAGAAGACCAATTTGCTGCCTTTATTGTTGGTAAGGACTCACGCATCTACAACCTTATACTTCAAGAGAATGAGATTGTAAACCATAACAAACCGCCAAAGCTATTAACGTTGGATGAATACCCACAGTGGAAAAAACGGTTTGAAATCTACATAAATAGAGTTGACCCAAATCTTTGGACATCCATTGAGGCTGGTTACACGGTACCAGTTAGTGCTAATGGAATCAAGTTCACCTTGGGAGGATTGAGTGAAGCCTAGAATATTCTGTTTAGTGCTGAAAAGAAAGTATATGCCTTGTTAACATAGTCTATACCTAAGGAAATTTATCATCAGTTCTCTGAGAACAAGTAGGCTAATAAGTTATGGGAGGCATTGGAAAAAAATGATAGAAATGCAACTCTGAAAACACCAAAGGCAAAAGCTCTTAAAAAGGAGTTTGACAATTTTTCTTCAATTGGGAATGAAATCTTGGATGATATCATGTACCGATTCTATCATCTGATGAGTGAGCTGCACACTCATGGCGTGACCACATCCATGGAAGATAAAGTTTCTAGCTTTGCTGATGGTTTGCTTGAAAAATGAGATCCATTTATGTCTAATCTGCGACAAAATGAAATTCTTGCTACTTTAGACAGAAATGATTTCATCTTGAAGTTAAGAGAGGAAGAACTACGTATGAAGTACAAGTCAAAAAAAGTATCCAAATTTAGAATCCTTCACTACACAACTCGGTACCAACTCCGGCTGTTTCAGGAGCACCGTTTCAAATGGCGTTTGTGTCTAGCTCTTCTGCTCCTTCCCAAAGCAGTGCATCAGGAACCAAAACATCAGGTTCATCTCGAACCCAATACATAGTTCCTGAGTCAAACACTACAAGATGAAGATCGGGAATCTCAAAAATGTCACAGTGGAAGTTGCTAAAGAGCACATGGACCTTCTAGCGGCTGTTGTACAACCTTATGATGGTTTAGTTGCTGGTAAGATTGGAAATTGTTATCTTGTGGATGAGGACTATGAGCATGTTGTTAGAATCAACTAGAATGAATGGATATAATATGGGCCTTAGCTAGTGCTGTCAGAAGAGCCAAGAAGTTTATGAACAAGACAGGGCAAAATCTAGTTGCCACCAAAGATACGACTTTTGGATTTGACAAAACCAAAGTCACGTGCTTCAACTGTGGTTAAAAGGGGCACTTTAAACATGAGTGTAAAGCCAAAGAAAACAGGAAATTGAAATCCGTTTCCTACATCCAAACGTCAAGACAAGGATAAGATTGGAACTTCATCTTCAAGTAAAGAGACAAAGGCTTTGACTGCTCAAGGTGATGAAGGTCAAGACTGGTCTTTCCGACTTATCTCCAAGGGTGATCTAAACATCTCTTTCATTGATGCATTGGATGATGGATCTGCCAGTGAAGGAGACATCATAGCTAAACAACATTCAGATAACGAATCATCTATGGATGTTGTTGATCATCTAGTTGATGAAGAATTTAGAGCTACATTCAGAACATCCTGTCACTGAAGGGTCTGACTCTTCTTTGATGACTGATTCATCTGATTCCTCACAGGTAAGTTCTAAAGACCAATTATTTGAAAAGCATGCTTCTATTGAATATGACAAATTTAGAGAAAGCATTAGTTTGAAATTTGCAAGGTTAATAGAACATAATGATAATCTAGTAAATGATTTACAACTCTGCACTAATACAAATCGTATTTTAAAATAAAATGTGTGCAACTTCAAAGAAAAGAGATAACTTTTATGGAAACAACTAAGGGAAACCAAGGTTGTTGCCTTAAATAAATCAAATGACATAAAGTTTTATTTAACCTCTTTGGAAGAATCTAAAAAGGAAAAAGCAGTTTTGGAAGTTGAGGTTTAATAATTAAAACAAAAACTGCAAAGTTTGGCTAGTTCTTGTCACATAATTCATAACTCAGTGAAAGAACGAAATAACAGGGAAGGATTGGGTTATAAGGTAGTACTGCCACCACATGAAATCCTTTTGAATACTAATAATAACCCAGTAAATGATCATGTCATGTCCACTCCTCTAGTTAGTGATCCGATTCTATGGGTAAACATGTGAAATTTGTCACCAAACAAAAGGATATTACTTTGAAATCAAAAGAAAAGATTCGTGTTGAGAATTCAGATGATAAAATTAAAAAGGTTAATTTAGGGACAGGTTCACAAACGTCTACTTTAGAACCCAAAATGACTAATCCAATTAATCATAAATGTGGTAATCATTGAAGTCCAAATAAATTGAAAGTGAAAGATGTTCAATATGTTAAAAACAATTAATTTTGTTAAAGAAGATGAAACATCTAAAAGAGAAGTGCGACAACCCAACCGGACATATCTCAAACCTCTACCAAACACAACCCCATATCAAAACATTCATCAATCTATAGAAGGGAGATCATGCTACGCTTGTGGGAAACGAGGACATATCTCTCCTAATTGTCCTTACTATCAGACAAAAGAAAATTGAACTTTTTATTGAAAAACCATGATTTTCTAAAGTTAGACCTAATACTCCACCTAAGAGTATTAGTGAAGCTAAAGTTCAAACTTTAAGCCAGTTGTTAGTTTACCACAAACAGGCATTACACAAAACTGGTTTATGGAAAGAAAAATCAAGTATTGTGTCTGATAGTCAGAAAAGAAGAAGAAAGATATGTCCTCATCCTCTAAAGGATAGTGGGTTGAATTCATAATGTGTGATTCCTCTGGGTCACCCAATCTAATTAAGGCTTGGGTCCCAAACGTGAACTAATCAATTCCTTTCTATGTACAGGGTGTCCGCTACAGCGCTATCACTAATACCTGGATTATTGATAGCGTGGCGTCTAGGCACATGACTGGGAATTCGTCTCTCTTTTTCAATGTCAAAAAAATTAAAGGGGGACATGTATCATTTCCTCGGAATAAAGGAGGGTACATTAGCGCTCAAGGCAAGGTAGGAAACGAGAGAAAGAAGTTTGACAAGGTCAACTACGTTCAACAACTACAAAACAACTTGCTTTCTATCTCCCAGATCTGTGATAAAGGATTCAAAGTTGTGTTTGACACCAAGAAGTGCTACATGATGAAGACGGATTATGTGATTGAGGAGGATAAAGCTCTAATGTCAGCTTTAAGATATAACGATTTGTATGTCATGGATCTATCAAAAGCCTCCACAATGGGGTCCATTTTCCAATGCTTATTGTCAAAGGCAACATAGAGGGGTTCAGTCTTATGGCATAGGAGAATAGGACACATTAATCCAAGGATAATGAATCATTTGGTTCAGAATGATCTGGTGAATGGAGTTACACTTAAGAATTTCAGCTCCCAAATTTGTGCGTAGCATGTATGAAAGGGAAATAGACCAAGAAGTCTCACAAATCAAAGAAAGTTAACTCTATTGATATTCCTCTCGAGCTTCTATACATCGATTTGCTTGGCCCTATGAGGACAAAGAGCATTGCTGCAGATCTGTACTGATTTGTAGTAATTGATGATTACTCAAGATTCTCTTCGGTGATGTTTCTAAAAGCAAAGTCAGAGATATTTGATTCATTCAAGCATCTAGTCACTATATTGGAATCACTCTAGAAGCTGAAAGTACAAAAGATTCGACCAGAAAACGGAACAGAGTTCAAGAATCAGTGGATGGAGGCATACCGTAGAGAGAAGGAATTGTACATCAATTTACTTCAGCCTACACTCCACAGATGAATGGGGTTACTGAAAGAAAAAATCCTAGCTTGATAGAGACTGCTAGGACAATGCTAGCCGACTCTAAACTACCTATTCAATTCTGGAATGAGGTAGTGGCTGTCACCCCCTCAAAATCCACGTGTGGAGTTTTACCGCGAGGCGTGTGAACAAACCAGGATCACAGTCAATAGTTACTCAGAACGACTCTATATGCCATAATTAAAATAAAATCAACCAAAGTATAAACTTTAAACTGTACAGAAGCGTTTTGTAAAACAACCCAAAGAAATAAAATGTATTTATGGCAAAACATACGCCAACCCAAAAGAGTAATCATTAACCATTAAATGATAAAAATGTCTTGAAGACCGAGTCTTAGAATGCAAGTGAAACCATGTAGTGCTCCTAATGGCAATCAAGCTAATGACCTGAGAATAGCATACTAAAATGTCAACACAATGGTGGTGAGTTCAAGAGTGATATTCAAACATAAGCAGTTTAATAACATAGATATAAAAGTAGTGCAATGTAACACACATAGCTAGTCCATTAACAATAAATATTAACTCATAGTGATTTCGCAATTGAAGCTGAGTGTGTTACATTGTTGCCTCCTCTCACGACTTAACAGGTCGTGACAATGTTCAATAGGACAACTTGCACCCGGTTGACCTCGAGTCACCTGGTGGGGCTCGTCAGACCCAGTAGTACTACCCAAATTACCCATTTATTCAATACTAACAATTTGAAAGTGTGAGGACTTTTCCATGATATCACACTATATAATATGATACACAACTTGAATATATAAAGTGTTTGTGATTTACCAGTATGCTATCTCCCCCAAAAGAGATTAAATAAAGAGTGGGGCATGATCTCACCTGATATGCGTGATAGACACTTAGAGTTTTACTTGACAGACAGAATGGACAGACAACCTTCAGAGGTTACCTAGATCATATAAGTACGTGAGTACGTGCAAACAGAGAACATGTGAAACCCTAAGTACACTACAACCAAGGACTCAAGGTTTCAGAAAACAGACACGTTTGACCCAGTTGACCCGTTTGACCCGTTGGTGACTTTATGTGTTTGTACCATTCAAGCAATCATACACATATATGATACGTGGTTAACATTCAAATGGATCATATGTATGCTATATTATCCAGGTGTATCACTTAGATCATCATACAACCAAGTATCATACAAGTCATGCGAATCTAGAACGTTAACATATCCACAAGTTATAACTTAACTAACATGTCATAGAAAGATCAAATCACGCACCACATGCCATGTGAAGCCACTCACGACTTCACATCCTAGACCCTGCCAATCCTACTAAGTAGGGGCCTCAGATTCGCACGCGTGTATGACGATCATAATCATATTCATTAACCATGTCATTACATTCAACAAACATCACAACAATGAATTTCCAGTCCCAACATGATGTGTCCTAACTACTAACCAACATCAACATCATACGTGATCATCAAAGTCCAAACATCACCCATGATTATCCAAGCATCCCATACTTCCAATTTAACATGTTCTGTCACATTAGAATTCATCCATGAACTTACTAACATGCTCCTAACATCCCAAACATGTTCAAACTATCATCCTTCAAACTTTGTGCAAATAAAGTTTCCCTTTTGGGAAAGTACATTCCAACATCTATCAAACACTCAATGTATTCATGAATTCATCACAATTATACCATCTCAAGCTCATAACAACATCTAGACATGATCAACAATCCTATCATCATAATCTAACAATCATCATGAGCAAAAGTTTCCACTTTTGGCAAGATATGAACAACAACATTCATTCTAAGATTTCTAGCATCCATAACAACCATCTAGCATCTAATTATCATCATGAACACTTCAATAAAATCAATTTATCATTAGATCATCATGTCATGGAAATAAAGTTACCATTATTATTACCTATAACACCAACTTAAATTCATCAATTTCTTGCAAAATCAATGTATTCTAACATTCATACAACCTACTAATCATCATACATTCATCAAACATGATCCATCATGCATAATCTCATCAATTTCGAATTAGGGTTTGCTTAAAACCAAAGTTCATGATCAATCCACTAAAAACATATAATTTATACATAATCAACGTTAAACAACATGTACTCAATCCAACTAACATATTAACATCATCAAACAACATCAATTTCGACACCATGAACCATCATTCATGAATTAGGGTTTGGCCACAATGTATAACCCATGAAAACTTGTAAAAATCTAACCTTTAAACGTGTGTTAACTTGCAATTGATGATTCCAACATGTTGTATGCCTTGAATCAGCAAACCGATGCTTTGATGCTTGTTCTTGTTCGAATTCGAAGTTGGGAGGGGGATAGGGTGATGGTTGCGGCCGATTTGGGGTGGGGCTAGGGTTAGGAGTGTTTTGTTTAATTTTATTTTCCATATTTACCCTTTAAGCCCTTGTGTTTTGGTATTTTATAAAAACTAGGCTTTAAAGTCTTTATAAAGTGTTTTTAACTTAATAATATAAAGATATAAACTAATGAAAATCATTATATATATTATCTTTATAAAAACACAAGGCATACGAATAAATAAGCACGTTTCCGCGTTACGCGATTAATTTTTTAATTAACATTTTAAACATGCAAACACATAAACATAACACAATAATCACATAATCAATTAGATTATCATTAATTTAACATTGTTAATTATTATTAGGTCACCAACGTTAAACGACAACTAGTGTGTGCTTACGACACGTCTATGCAAGACTTAACGGAACTAATCGAGTTTGGTAATGGAAATTTACCGGATGTCACATTATCCCCATGTTGAAAGAATTTTCATCCCGAAAATTGGTTACATGGTGAGAGTGTTCAATCACTGGTCTACTGCATTGGCACACAGAAATCGAAATCAAGTGAGTTTTGGATGAGTTGCCACATCATCTTCATGTTGAAAAAAATTTTGTCCCGAAATTTAAATCAATACCTTCGTCTACTGGCATCGTCCTTTCGAATAGTTGAGAGTACTTAAGCTTCATTTGATCTTCTCGTTCTGATGTGAATTCCGGTCCACGTCGCGAATTCCAACGGAATTTGACAATACGTATCTTGCTTTGCTTAAGTGTTTTCACCTCACGATCCATCACCTCCACTGGTTCTTCAATAAAACACAATTGTTCATCCACTTGAACTTCTTCTAGTGGTACGACCATTGTTTCATCGGTTATGCACTTCTTCAAGTTTGACACGTGAAATACATCATGGATTCCACTTAGCGAATCAGGTAGGGCTAGTCGATAGGCCACTGGACCTATTCTTTCCACTATTTCAAATGGTCTAACGTATCTCGGATTTAGTTTCCCTCGCTTACCAAACCGAACTACGCCTTTCCATGGTGAGACTTTCAACAAAACCTTGTCACCAACCTGAAACTCTAAAGGTTTGTGTCTCTTGTCAGCATAACTCTTTTGTCTGTCTCGCGCTGCAGCCATACGGTTCCGTATCTGTACACTCTTCTCGGTTGTCTCATGAATTAACTCGGGACCTCTTAGCTGACTATCACCAATTTCTGCCCAGCAAACTGGTGATCGAGATTTTCTCCCATACAGCGCCTCGAAAGGTGCTGCCTGTATGCTAGTATGATAACTGTTGTTATAAGAAAACTCCACCAATAGCAGGTGAATTTCCCACTTATTCCCGAAGTCAATCACACAAGCACGTAGCATATCCTCCAACGTCTGTATGGTACGCTCACTCTAGCCATCCGTCTGTGGGTGATATGCAGTACTCATATCTAATCGTGTACCCAAAGATTCCTGCAATGATTGCCAGAAATGTGACGTGAAACGAGCGTCGCAGTCAGAAATAATTGAGATCGGTACACTGTGTCTCGAGACGATCTCTTTAAGCTACAGTCGTGTTAATTTCACCATCTTGTCAATTTCCTTAATTGCCAGGAAATGAGTAGACTTTGTCAATCGATCCACAATAACCCATATCGTGTCACAACCGGTACTAGTCCGGGGTAAATTAGTAATAAAATCCATGGAGATCTGTTCCCATTTCCATATTGGTATCTCAGGTTGTTGTAACAGTCTGGATGGTTTTTGATATTCCACTTTTACTTTTGAGCAGGTCAAACACTTGCTCACATACGTAGCTATATCTGCTTTCATGTTAGGCCACCCGTAGTGCGTCTTTAGATCATGATACATCTTGTCGGATCCAGGATGTATAGAATACTTAGATTTGTGCGCCTCGCTCATAACTAAATCTCTCAGATTTCCATAAACAGACACCCAAAGTCTATCCATGAAATACCGAATTCCATCCTCGTTCACCACCAGCTGTTTATCCATTCCCCTTAACGACTCAGAACCAACATTTTTTGCTTTTAAAGCTTCTATCTGCGCCTCCTTAACTTATTCGGGCAGTTGGGTACTGATAGTAAGCTGTAAAGCTCACACCCGTCTGGGTTTAGCTGTTTCCTACGGGCTTAAAGCTTCGGCAACTACGTTCGCCTTTCCCGGATGGTACTTAATAGCACAATCATAATGGTTTAGTAGTTCCACCCAACGTCGTTGCCTCATATTCAACTCTTTTTGCTCGAAGATATGTTGAAGACTCTTGTGATCGGTGTAGATAGTGCACTTGGTACCGTACAAGTAATGTCTCCAGATCTTTAAGGCAAAAACCACTGCACCCAATTCTATGTCATGGTGGTATAGTTCTTCTCATGAACCTTTAGTTGTCTCGAGGCGTAGGCTATCACCTTATCTCGTTGCATCAAGATACAACCCAATCCTTGAATGGATGCATCGCAATACACCACAAAGTCATCCGTTCCCTCTGGTAATGCTAATATCGGGGCAGTGCAGAGTTTTTGTTTTAACAATTGAAAGTTGATTCTTGCTCTCACTCCATTTCTATGTCGTTCCTTTATGAGTCAGGCCGTGAGAGGTTGTGCGATCTTAGAAAATCCTTCTATGAATCGTCGTTAATATCCTAGTAATCCCCAAAATTGTCTTATCTCGCTCGCGTTTTGGGCGTACTCCAATTCTTTATCGCCTCAATTTTGGCAAGATCAACATGTATCCCTTTCTCATTAACAATATGACCTAGAAATTGCACTTCTCTTATCCAAAAGTCACACTTTGAGAATTTGGCATACACCTGCTCATTTTTCAATAGTTCTAATATCATTCGTAAGTGCTCTTCATGCTCCTCCTTAGTTCTAGAATATATCAGTATATCATCGATAAACACAATGACAAACTGATCAAGATAGGGTTTGCACACGCGGTTCATGAGGTCCATGAACACAGTAGGTGCATTAGTCAACCCAAAAGGCATGACCAAGAACACATAATGACCATAACGAGTACGAAACGCCGTCTTCAGAATGTCTTCTTCTCGAAATCTAAGTTGATGATAACCAGATCTTAAGCCAATCTTCGAATAATAGCTTGATCCTTGAAGCTGATCGAACAAGTCGTCGATACGAGGTAAAGGGTATTGGTTCTTGACTGTTACTTTGTTTAACTCTCTATAATCGATGAACATCCAGAATGTGCGATCCTTCTTTTTAACAAAAAGAACAGGAGATCCCCAAGGTGATGTGCTAGGTCGAATAAAGCCCTTATCTAAAAGCTCCTGATGTTATGATGACAACTCTTGTAGTTCGTTCGGTGCTAATCGATAAGGTGCCCTAGCAATGGGAGCTGCGTCGGGAGTCAACTCAATCTGGAATTCCACTTGGCGGTGAGGTGGTAATCCAGGAAGATCCTCTGGAAACACCTCTGGAAAGTCGTGCACTATGGAATGTCCTCCATTCTCCTTTCTTCCATTTGCTTATCAGTTACAAGTGCTAGAATAGCCACACGACCCTTTCGTAATAACTTTTGAGCTTTCATGTATAAGATGATGCCTATCATAGCACCACTCCTATCACCTCTGACGTAAGGATGTTGTCACCAACAGGGATTCGTATGATCTTCTCATGACATATGACTTCCGCTTGCTTGCTAGAGAGCCAATCCATGCCTATCATAAAATCAAAACTCCCCAGCGTAACAGGCATAAGATCTATAGCGAAAGTATGACCAGCAAGTTCTATCTTACAGTCTTTAAGGATATGCGTTACATGGATCTGTTTACCTTCGGCTAATTCCACAGTGTATTTAGATTCTAAAGAAGAGGGTATATCACTTAAAAGACTACAGAACTTTAAGGACACGAAACTCCTATCGGCTCCAGTATCAAATAGTACCGTAGCAAAACAACCATTAACAGAGAACCTACCAGTAACAGTTGTGGGATGATTTAGAGCCTCACCTAAGCCAATAACGAAGGCTCTCCCCTTGGCTCCATCTTCATTGCCGCCATTACCAGTACCATTACCACCGTTGTTGTTATTACCGTTGTTGTTGTTGTTATTGTTGTTTTTGTTATTGTTGTTGTTTCCATTACCATTTCTCCTTAGTTGTGGGCAGTTTCTCTTGTAATGCCCTTCTTTCCCACATTCAAAACAACCTTTGGGAGTTTCTTGAGGTTGTTATGGCCTCCTTACCAGCTCACCACGACAATCCTTAGTAGCGTGTCCAATTTTTCCACAGCGTTGACACTTGAAGTTATCACACCTTCCCATATGATGGTAATTACACTGAGTGCACTTCGGATGTCTATCACCATAATCACTGGGTCCTTGATTATTTGCAGCCGTTTGGTTGAAGTTACGGTTATTGTCGAACCTCCGTTGCTGCTGAACTGGTTGTTGTTGCTGTTGAGGTTGAGGTTGACCACTAGAAGATGATGCTAATGATTTGGTGTTGTTGGCACTATCCCACTTTCTTTTGTTGTCGGGCACGCTCGCCACAGCGCCCCGTTTGGGTAAACGTCCTTGCTCCACGGCTTGGTCAGTTAGCTTACGAGCTAGCTGGATGGCTTGCTGAATGGTGGTTGGATTGGAAGCAGTTACCATACTTTGGATTTCGGGTACTAATCCCCGTATGTAATGCTCCACCCTTTTATGCACCTCATTCACCATTCCCGGGCACAAAGTTGCTAGTTCATGGGTTCTAGTGGTGTAGGCCTCGATTTTCGAGCCCTACATCTTCAGTTGCCAGAACTCCATCTCTAACTTCTGCACTTCATTGCGAGGACAGTACTCCTCAGTCATTATTGTTTTATACTCATCCCATGGATGTCCATTCGCCATCGCTTGTCCTAGCATCTGGACTTGCGCGTTCCACCAAGACAGAGCAGCACCCTCCAAATTCCCGGTGGCACACTTCATTTGATCCGCAGGTGGACAGTTGCACTTAGAGAAGACAGACTCAGTCTTCTCGAACCATCGTACAAGCCCTACAACACCTTCTGTACCGTTGTAGTGTGTGGTTTACAGTCCATAAAGGACTTGTAGGTACACACCGTGGTCTTGTTTTAACACAACACACATTAATCAGACATCCCATACAGTTATGTATGATATTAGATTTATCTTTCTATCATTGTTTACCTGCTGACTGACCCACGTGGTGTTGGATTCTATATGCCCAAGACACATAGAACATTAATGCGGTTAGTATGTCATGATCCAAGTCGGGTTATACCCATAACAAGCTTTGCAATCACCAACAATTATTCAATTGATGATATGATCATGCAATTAAATAATAACACCAAATTTAGAAAATGGGTTTTCTAAATAAGTTGCATATGAGATGGAACAACTTATTAGGATATTTTGTTCAAGAATATTACTTAGTGTTATTTAAGTTAGTTAGATAACATTAAGTAATAAAAGAGTGTGTAAGTTATACAATTAAAACTTAATTGTATAAACTTACAAGGAACTATTTTATAAAATTGCATTATTAAAGTTTTGGGGGGAACTTGGTCTAGAGACAAGTTTCGGCCGCCCCACCCTCTCCAATGAGAGGGTTTTACTTTCTTAAAAACTAGATCCTAGTCCAACACTCATTAATCTCATTCAATACACACATGCAAAACTGATTTTCAGCTCCTTTCTCTCTCAAAAAGGCTCTCGGGTTTTTTCAGCAGGTTAGAGAGGATTTTGAAAAACTTTAGTGTTGATCTCCCTAACAAGAAAAGGGTTTGCATATTAGCTTGGGGTATACAAGCTTGAGGGGTCCTTCCTTGGAGCCTTGGCCGAATCTTAAGCATCCTACAACTCCTTCTTGATCGACATTGAGCTGCTGAAAGGTAGTTGTTCACAGCTCCATGTAGCTGTGATTTTATGTTCATTAACATATTATTCATAGCTTGCTTATTCACATATATGATCCTTTTGTTTTGGGTTTGGTTCATTCATATATATGTCACCATAAAACATGAAATTTCAGCTTTATAATCATGTTTTAATATATAAATAAATCCGCTGCGTTTTCTCAAAGTTTAAGAGGTTAAACTCGGTTTTATCTTCCAACAAACCCTAAACGTGGGCAGGAGCCACTGCCGCCTCAACATGCTCATTAATTAGAGCAGCCAATTCTACGAGCATCATGTTAATAGCACCACCGCTCTGTTATCCGGTGCCACGTTCATGTCCGCGTCCACGACCACGTCCACGTCCACGTCCACAGGCGTCCATTCTTTTCACTTTACATTGACAAATACAATAATGAGTAACATCAAACACCTTTATCTCATTGAAGCACAGTAAACAGTAAATAAAAGAACTAATGAATCATCACAACCACAACATTCATAACAAAAATAATAACCAAAGTAAATAAATTGTTAATGAGTCACAATGTATTTATCATGTCAGAATTTAAGTTTGTCGTTCGTGTGGGGAAACAACCCTTCCCACATAGGTTTCAAAAAGAAAACACTACGTAGTCTAAGTCATATAACGAAAGTCAATCGACAACATCTGACCCATCACTGTCATCCTCCATCTCCACCGGTTCCTCCTCCTCGGTCTCTCCTCGGGATCCTCATCCTCAGGGTCTGCTGCAGGAGCAGGAGCTATAGCAATCTGAAGTGCCGCTATTTGAGCTTCTAAAATTGCAATCCTATTATCGGCTATGGCGTCAAGCTGTTCACGAGCAGTCACACGCCCTCGGAGTGCCAAGAGACCATCTTGCATATGGTGACACCCGTTTAGGGTCTTCCTGTGTTGCTCCTCGAGTTCATCCAGTTAATGTCTCAATTTGTACACCTCATGCTGCAGTGTACAGACATCACCCATGAGCCGCCTGACTCGATGCTGCTCAGTGTCCAGTGCAGCCACCAGTGCAGCAATCAGTTGTTCGTTGGACTGCACCGTCCGTGGGAGTGAAGGCATTGGTTGGTTGGCATTGTTCCTAGTCCTAGGCCTCGGGACAGGTACGCGCTCCCTATACATAATATGATCAACGAATCTAGGATAGAAACTCCCGTCTCGTGGAGGGTCACACTTCCTCAATGCAAAAGGTTTATCCTAGTCAATCTCTTCTCGAGGATAAGCTAGTCGGGGACAATCGAATCCATTGTCAGGTACAAGTGCGGGAGGTGGGGATTCAGATCATGAAGGTGATTCAGGCTACTTACTCGGAGCTCTCGATGACAATGCCATGCTATAGAGAGTGCGACGTGTATGCCAATGAGTATACAGTAGATCAGAATAAGGCATAGGTAACTAACTAACTGTGTGCGGTTATAGTCTAGTGTGTATGCAACCTAGTTCCATATAACCAATGGCTCTGATACCAATCTGTCACCCCCTCAAAATCCACGTGCGAAGTTTTACCGCGAGGCGTGTGAACAAACCAGGTCACAGTCAATAGTTACTCAGAACGACTTTATATGCCATATTAAAATAAAATCAACCTAAGTATAAACTTTAAACTGTACGGAAGCGTTTTGTAAAACAACCCAAAGAAATAAAAATGTATACTATGGCAAAACATACGCCAACCCAAAAGAGTAATCATTAACCTTTAAATGATAAAAATGTCTTGAAGACCGAGTCTTAGAATGCAAGTGAAACCATGTAGTGCTCCTAATGGAAATCAAGCTAATGACCTGAGAATAGCATACTAAAATGTCAACACAATGGTTGGTGAGTTCAAGAGTAATATTCAAACATAAGCAGTTTAATAACATAGATATAAAAGTAGTGCATTGTAACAGATAGCTTGTCCATTAACAATAAATATTAACACATAGTCATTTCGCAATTGAAGCTGACTGTGTTACGTTGTTGCCTCCTCTCACGACTTAACAGGTCGTGACGATGTTCAATACGACAACTTGCACCCGGTTGACCTCGAGTCACACTAGTGGGGCTCGTCAGACCCAGTAGTACTACCCAAATTTCCCCTTTATTCAATATTAACAATTTGAAAGTGTGAGGACTTTTCCATGATATCAACACTATATTAATATGATACACAACTTGATTATATAAAGCGTTTGTGATTTACCAGTATGCTATCTCCCCCAAAAGAGATTAAATAAAGAGTGGGGCATGATCTCACCTGATATGCGTGATAGACACTTAGAGTTTTAGTTGACAGACAGAATGGACAGACACCTTCAGAGGTTACCTAGATCATATAAGTACGTGGGTACGTGCAAACAGAGAACATATGAAACCCTAAGTACACTACAACCAAGGACTCAAGGTTTCAGAAAACAGACACGTTTGACCCAGTTGACCCGTTTGACCCGTTGGTGACTTTATGTGTTGTAAACCATTCAAGCAATCATACACATATATAATACGTGGTTAACATTCAAATGGATCATATGTATGCTATATTATCCAGGTGTATCACTTAGATCATCATACAACCAAGTATCATACAAGTCATGCGAATCTAGAACATTAACATATCCACAAGTTATAACTTAACTAACATGTCACACAAGATCAAATCAAACACCACATGCCATGTGAAGCCACTCACAACTTCACATCCTAAACCCTGCCAATCCTACTAAGTAGGGGCCTCAGATTCGCACGCGTGTATGACGATCATAATCATATTCAGTAACCATGTTCATTGTATTCAACAAACATCACAACAATGAATTTCCAGTCCCAAACATGATGTCCTAACTACTAACCAACATCAACATCATACGTGATCATCAAAGTCCAAACATCACCCATGATTATCCAAGCATCCCATACATCTAATTTAACATGTTCTGTCACATTAGAATTCATCCATGAACTTACTAACATGCTCCTAACATCCCAAACATGTTCAAACTATCATCCTTCAAACTTTATGCAAATAAAGTTTCCCTTTTGGGAAAGTACATTCCAACATCTATCAAACACTCAATGTATTCATGAATTCATCACAATTATACCATCTCAAGCTCATAACAACATCTAGACATGATCAACAATGCCTAATCATCATAATCTAACAATCATCATGAGCAAAAGTTTCCACTTTTGGAAAGATATGAACAACAACATTCATCTAAGATTTCTAGCATCCATAACAACCATGTAGCATCTAATTATCATCATGAACACTTCAATAACATCAATTTATCATTAGATCATCATGTCATGGAAATAAAGTTACTATTATTAGTAACCTATGAACACCAACTTAAATTCATCAATTTCTTGCAAAATCAATGTATTCTAACATTGATACAACCTACTAATCATCATACATTCATCAAACATCATCCATCATGCATAATCTCATCAATTTTCGAATTAGGGTTTACATAAAACCAAAGTTTATGATCAATCCACTAAAAACATACAATTCATACATAATCAACGTTAAACAACATGTATTCAATCCACCTAACATATTAACATCATCAAATAACATCAATTTCGACACCATGAACCATCATTCACGAATTAGGGTTCGGCCACCATGAAAAACCCACGAAAACTTGTAAAAAACTAACCTTTAAACGTGTGTTAACTTGCAATTGATGATTCCTACGTGTTGTATACCTTGAAATCGAGCAAAACCGATGCTTTGATGCTTGTTCTTGTTCGAATTCAAAGTTGGGAGGGGGAGAGGGTGATGGTTGCGGCCGATTTGGGGTGGGGCTAGGGTTAGGAGTGTTTTGTTTAATTTTATTTTCCATATTTACCCTTTAAGCCCTTGTGTTTTGGTATTTTATAAAAACTAGGCTTTAAAATCTTTGTTAAAGTGTTTTTAACTTAATAATATAAAGATATAAACTAATGAAAATCATTATATATTTTATCTTTATAAAAATACAAGGCATACGAATAAATAGGCACGTTTCCGCGTTACGCGATTAATTTTCTAATTAACATTTAAAACATGCAAACACATAAACATAACACAATAATCACATAATCAATTAGATTATCATTAATTAACATTGTTAATTATTATTAGGTCACCAACGTTAAATGAAAACTAGTGTGTGCTTACGACACGTGTATGCAATACTTAACGGAACTAATGGAGTTTGGTAACGGAAATTTACCGGATGTCATAGTGGCTAATGCATGCTACACTCTCAACGAGTCTTAGTGGTCAAACGACATGGGAAAACATGTTATGAGCTGCTCCAGCGAGGTAACCCAACTTGGAGTATCTAGAACTGTTTGGCACACCGTGCATGCTATAAATAAGACTCAGACCGGGAAGTTTTGTGAGAAGGAAGAAGAAGGTATCTTCCTCGGATATAGTATACCAGACAAGAGAATTATAACAGCTCAACAGTCAGGTAGAAGTATGGTGCAATGTTAATTTCCAAAGATACACCACCCCCTTGCTAGAAAAAGTCCTTCGTTCTTCTTTGACTATGATGGATTTTTAAGTCCTTCAATCTACCGCCTTCTCATCCTATTGACTAGTTATCTGTTATAATGATGTACCATGTTCTGAACAATCCTCCATCATACTAGACATGATTGGCTCCATTAGATGATACTTCTAGCCCTTCAGGGGGAGAGCTTGAAGGAAGTGATTCCTCCTCTGATGAGGAGGCAGTTGAGACTACAAATATGGACCAGGAGGAACAGGTTCCCATGAATGAAAGTACACAAGCATATGATCTTGATGGCACTAACACTTCTGAACCTCATACTCCAACAGCCATAGATACTGAACCTGGGATTCAAAATCTGGACACTGAGGTAGTTGTTCCCACCACTCCCGCATCTCGAATTAATGTGTATCATCCCCTGGACAACATCATTAGGGATGTTCTATCGGGAGTTCAGACACGAAATCAGCTATACTCAGCAGATTATGTCGCAGTCATGGAAAAAGGTTATGTACACAATAGTGCTTATCGATGTTTTGTGTCATAATTTGAGACAAAATATCTAAGTGAAGCCTTAATGATGAGGCATGGGTTAGTGCTATGCAAGAAGAACTCCTTTAATTTAAAAAGTAAGGAGTGTGGACTCTTGTGGATAGACCCATAGGTGTTAAGGTGATTGGAACTAAATGGGTTCTTAAGTGAAAGAAAGATGACACCCGGGTCATAACTAGAAACATGGCTCGGCTTGTCGTTCAAGGGTTTAGCCAAGTAGAGGGCATTGACTACAATCAAGTGTTAGCAGCCATGGCAAGGATGGAAGCAATACATATATTCTTAGCCTATGTGTCCTACATGAAGATCAAAGTTTATCAATTGGATGTGAAAAGTGCATTCCTTCATCGTGAAGTTCATGAAACAGTGTACGTCAGTCAACCTAAAGGATTTGAGGATCCTTATCATCGGGATAGAGTTTACAAACTAGAAAAGGCTCTCTACGGGCTTCATCAAGTTCCACGAGCCTGGTATGAGAAACTCTCTACTCATCTAGTGAAACATGGATTTCATAGAGGGGTTATTGACTGCAAGTTGTTCATCAAATAAAAGATGGTGATTTACTACTCATACTGATATATGTGGATGACATAATCTTCAGTTCCAAAACATGAAGAATTGTGTAAAGAATTTGAATTGGTGATGAAAGCTGAGTTTGAGATGAGTGCCATGGGAGAGATGAAGTTCTTTCCTGGGTTACAGGTGGATGAGACACCAAATGGAATTTTCCTGCATCAGTCCAAATATGTAGCGGATAACCTCAGTCGGTTCAACATGGAGAATGCAACTGCTGCTGGAACTCCACTTGCCACGAACAACGATGTGGTACCGAGGAAAATGATGACGTGGTAGATGCCACTATGTGCAGAGGAATGATCGGATGTCTAACGTGTCTCATAGTCTCTTGTGCCGATATTATGTATGCCACGTGCCTTTGTTCCATATATCATGCTAAACCAAAAGTAATTAATCTAATTTGGGTTAAAAGGATCTTTCGTTATGTGAAGGGTACTCCAACACTTGGATTGTGGTATCCTCATCATGATAAGTTTGAGCTTACAACGTATAGTGACTCGGATTATGGTGGTTGCAAGATGAATTACAATTCAACATTAATGGGATGTCAGTTCTTTGGAAGGCGACTAGTCACCTAGCAGTGTAAGAAGCAGACATTTGTTGCTCTGTCAACATGTGAAGCTGAATATATTGCTGCTGCAAGCTGCTCTTCCCAAATCATTTGGATTCAACAGCAAATGCGAGACAATGGTTTGCAATTTTCTAACACCCCTATCTTTGTTGATAATTCTGCTGCATTTGTTGTCACTAAAAATCATGTTCAACACCCAAAAAATAAACACATAGGTATTAAATATCACTTTATACATAACTATTTTGAAAAGAAATTAACTGATGTGGTTAAAATTATAACGGATTTTCAACGCGCCAACCTCTACAGAAAAGCGTTTGACAAACCTTGGTTTTTATATCTTTTAGAGGTTAATGGCATGAAAAAGAAAAATGACGTGATTCAACAAGAATAGAGTTCTTAGTCTGACAAATTTTTAATATTTATTTGTTATTTTTTATTTTATTTTATTTTCCTGTCTTTAAAATCCAAAAACACAAAAAGAGTATCGGTTTTATAATTTTAGGGGGAGAATAGTTTAGTTTCAGTATTTAGTTACTTAGAAAACGAGGGGGAAGGGCAGATTGGCTAAAAGCAAAGAAATCATATCTGTGATTCAATAAGGGGTGACTAGCAAATAAATGCCATAAATGTGTGCAGATGACCTTAATAATGAGCAAAGCACATGAAAAAAAATGTTAAGCGCAATGAAGCTAATGACTAAAGTTTTTGGTGCGTTATGTGCAAAAAGAAAAAAGAAAAAAACATGCTCTAACAAGAAGATAGGTTGTGTGCCTCTCTGTTGTGCGATGGCACTGACCTAAGGATAAGTATAACCTAAATATTCTAGAATTCATTGTTGTTTGTGCCTCTCTGCTATGCGTTGGCACTGACCTGAGGCTTGGCATCTCTTTGAAAGCTCTTAGAATAGTTTCTTCTTGTCAAATACCCATAGACCGCTCAAAAATCTCGTGAGAAATGCTGATTACCATATAAGTGTGGATCCACAAATGCTTGTTGAAATAAAATAACCTATCTTATCACCAATGTGAGTCACAAATCTGTGTATGTATTTAGGTGTACCAACATATTAACAATCATCGTGGCTGTAACTCTCGACAGTCAAAATCATTGTGTGCTTCTTATTGCTCTAGTATGATTTCCACAAAGTTCTATGACTCTCAGACAAGTGAGAATCTAGTTTAAAAGTACATATAAAAGGGTTCCAAAAGATTATGATATACCTGTATGATTCCATAAGAATCTTTCCAGAAATGATAAAATTAATTGAAGTTGTTCTACTCACAAGGAAAAACCTGTTAGATAATGTCTGAAAGGTTTCAATCCACCGCAAACCAAAATCACAAAAATATGTCTTCTTTTGTTTTAATTAAAATTGTCTTTCTGTTTTTTTTTCTGCTTTGCGTAGATGTGGGACTAAGTAACTAGACGAACACTATGAATCACAAAGTAAAAGGATCACGTTTGAGGTGATCAATGTTCTTCACGTAAAAAGATTACGTCTGAGGTGCTCAAATGGTTTTCAGTTAAAGAGGTCATTTCTCAGATGATCGATGTTCATCATGCTACCTATCAAAGGTCAAATCTTAGGTGTTTGGAAGTGTATGATGTCAAACCCATAAGTATGAGCCAATCTTACAATTGAATCATAAGTATGAACTAATCGTACGTATGGACCATAAGTATGAACAGTCACACGATTGGACCATGAGTATGGGAACCAGTCACACGATTGGACCATGAGTACGGATTAGCTATGAGAATGGATCACAAGACTGAACCCAGTTATATGAATGAATCATGCGTGTGGGTCTAGTCGCATGACTGAAACTCAAAATAGTATAATACGGGTGTTAGTCGATCGTATTCTTCACCACCCCTTAGAACTCTCAAAACAGCTCATACGAAGACACTCTGCAAATATTTTGTTTACTGAAATTACCGCTTGATTGTGATACTAACGTGTTTCCTACTCATCTACAGGTACTATGCAACTGAAATCAACCCAAATGAATGGTTTAGTTGAACCCTAAATGACCGCAATTGTTACGATAAAAAACGAGGACTAAACTCTTAAAATAGACCTATTAGATGGACGCTAATTGTGATTTAAACAATACTAAGTGCTATTTCATCTCTGCGGTCCAATTGAATCTAAACACAAAATGTATTGTCCCCTCTTGACAACGATTTAAATCTATGGTGTTCAATAGTGAGATATGCGAATGGACATGCTAATTAACTTCAGTCTCCAAATTGAGCCAGGTGCATGATTCAATCGCATGAGTGAGTCATGCGTGCGAGTCTAGTCGCATGACTGACTCAACAACATGGCTCAATATACGACTAAGCTCGGTCGCAAGCTGAATCGTACGACTGAACTCAATCGTACAACTGAACTCAGTGGTATGGTTCAATCCCACGATTGAATCAGTTGATTAAAATCTTTCAAAATTCAACTATTAACTCTTACAACCAATCTAATGTACATATTTCTTGTGCTGTACCAATATTGCTCAAAGATGGACGATGAGCACCAAGCACAACATCTGTTCTTATCTCCATGCTACTTCCCGGAACGCCTCTGAGTTTACTAGCATTATTGCCTTCCTATGTAGGTCGGGGATCTACAAGGCCATCTCGACTCCATACACACCATACAGATCTATTTAGCAGGCCTTCTAGGAAAGTGCCTCAGCTGACCAGTCGATTGAACCACACTGTATCCGGAGTTCTATCTTCGGACAAGACATTGAGATCCGTGAAGAAGACCTGAGGAGTGTCTTGGATTTGGGGGAAGATGGAGCCCATTCAACCAAGCTGCATCCACTAACTCATCGTGGTTATTTTCTGAGGATCAAGTACGCGGAGACATCAATGCTGGTGTACTGAACAAGAGCAACATGTGCCCGCAGTTCAAATACTTGGCACATGTGATCCTAAACTGTATAGCCTCTAAGCGAGGAGGATTTGATGATATGTCAGACCAAATCTAGACTCCATACATTGCACTAGTACTAAACCACCCATTCAGTTTCTCTCACATGCTCTTCTCCTATCTGATCAAGAACCTTGAGGCCAAAGGAAAGGAAGGCTTATGTATGTATCCACGTTTCCTGTAAATGATTATAGATGTGAAACTTCCTATGCTGCCTAAGGAGGAAGATGATGTAGTGGTGCTTGAGGTGATGGATAATACCACCTTGGGTAGGATGAAGGTGTGTCCGGGGAAGCAGGTGAAGCCCCCGGTTAGAAGACTTTTTGCGCATCTGGCCAAAGAAGACTATGTGGCGCCTTCTCGCAAGAAATGGTGTCACGATGATAGTGATTCATATGTGGAGCCACTTATGGTTCCTGCTCATGAAGACGACGAGGATGATGACGACCATGATGTTGGTCAAGGTGGGGGAGATGTGGGCCCTAGTTCACCACGGGCCATCGACACTTCTACCATATCTCCACCATCTCGGCATGGTACTTCTGATGGTCCTTATGGATCTGAGCAGGCTACTTTCCACTAGGACTTTCTTCTAGATGAAGAAGAAGAGTCAGATGATGAGCCTCTCGTTAGGCAAGTCAAGAGTCGTGTTATGGCTACCGAGAAAGGGAAGGAGGCAGTTGGTGGACACCTAGCTAGTACTATAGGTGATGACCCTGATGTCACGGATCCCACTTACACACCTGACCAGCCTATTAGCCTAGGGGGAGCCCTAATTTCCAAGGGTTCAAGGAAGAAAAGGATGGCCAACCCCATGGAAAGAAGAGTAAGAGACCAAGGTCTACATTGATCACATCTTCCACCACCACTGCCACAAACACCACCACTGCCACAACCACCACCACACCCACTACCATCTACATTGCCACCGATACTTCCACCACCACTCTTACACCTACATCCACCTCACCCGCGATACCCAACACAACTCCACCACAAGCCACTTCCATTCCCCCTCCCATTTTCACCACATCCACCACTCCACCCAGTACTCACCAAGCAGGAACATCCACCCAATCCCTATTTACACATGGCTCTCCTCTATCCACTATCGGGTTAGAGGAACAGCTGGCAAGCCTAAATCAACTTGTGCTAAAGTTGCTCGCAACTGATGATCAAGAGCTAATCAGGTCAACCAGCTGATAGTGGTCAATACCACCCAATCCAAGCAGATAGCTCAGTTCATTGAGAAGAACATTTCATACTAGAGAGCATTGGGTCGAGCTCACCATGCACTTAATTGTTAGAATGAGCTGGTGATTGCTTTTGTGAAAAGGATTAAAGGATTGTAGAAGAAAAACAAGAGGATTATGCTAAATTTGATGGGGATAAAGGGAGAGTCCCTAAAGATCAAAGGCAATGGTGATGATGAAGGAGATGATGATGATGAGACTTCTGATGTTGAAGAGGATGATGATGAGGTAGTTGGAGTTAATGGAAAAGATAAAAGAGATGATGATGACGATGAGGACGATCAGGAAGGCGATGCATCTGCGCCAACCTCAAGTCAAGTTGCACGGGAGCGGGGCTCAAAAAGAGCCTCGTCATCAGCAGCTGCAGCTGAAGAAACTCAGGAACAGGGAAAGAGTGATGCTCAACAGCCTTAGGACTATGATGTTATACCCTTTCGGCGAGACATGACTCAACTCACTATGATTCTTGACTTGCAAGAGATTGTAAGAAGTCTATAAGCTATACGCCTCAATAAGGAGATATCATCCATGATCTGACAGATGAGCAGCTAGCTGATATGTTCATATTAAATCCAGATGAAATTGTCAAAGACGCTCCAGAAGTTAATGTCTTAAGTGATGAGGAGCTATAGCATGTCAATGAAATAGAGATTGAAGATGTCACAGCTAACCATTGTCCTGAGTACACTGACCCTGAGGGTAATGTTATTCCTAACTTGGGTGAAACTTTTAGCAGTGATACCTTTGATAAGCTGGAGGAGATCGAGAAAGAAAAAGACAAGGATGAAAGTAAAGCCCAAGCTTCTAATGCAAATGTTGATATAAGAAAGCTAAATGGGCAGCTTGTTTTGCTGAGATGAAAACCCAACGCGTACCTCCAAAGCGCAATGCCTACACCAAGCTTTACAGAGTCAAGAGACATCAGAAAGTGTTAGGCAAGATTATTACATGGATATATTTTGAAGACTTGGAAGTCTATGTGTTAAAAGGGAGAAAGGATTGAATGCTTTAGATATCCACATGATCTGAAGACACATCTCGGTTTTGAGCTCAACCGACTAGCATGCTTAGATCTTTTGTATGCCAACCCGAGAAAGATATCAGGATGGTTTGAGGCAGCATTGAAGAAAGAATACCACACCAGATAGGTAAACTTCAAACCTCAACCACCTAAGATGTTCATTCATAAGTCTGAAGTTGATCCTCTATCTGGAAGGCCTAAAGTAGCGTTGAAGTGGAGTTCCCCATGCACAATGTCCAAGATTCCTTACGGGAAATGCCTCAAGACTTCACTCCACACTTCAAATGGTGGTATTATGATTGGGGAATGGGTGAAGCGATCATAGTTTGAACAGAGATGGGAAGATAGAGACTATTAGGGTATTTGACCCAATGTCGCTTACTAACTTGTCTACTGATGATGTTTACACCTTATACAAGTGGCCATTGCTCTATGACACACAAGATATTCTACAAGCTCTACACTTCCAACATGTTATACGACTCTGCTTTGCATTTGAGAAACATGCAGGAGTCACCAGAAAAGAGAAGTAAAAGAAGTTTCAAGAACATGTGAAAAATGTTGGAAAATAGACTAAACGTATTTGCTTCAGAGGAAGATCTACCAAGCTTATGAATGACATATTGATCCACAACAAAGCCAAAAG